>CAHIKZ030000849.1:257500-317500 GCA_903632075.3 Acanthosepion pharaonis | reverse complement strand
AAATATAAGAAGTTGTGGAGAGCCATATTCATAAAAGAAGAAAGATGTTTCTACACCACCATAAAGACAGTAATTCTTACTACGTGACATATTTTTGTGGGTGTTGTAATTGTACATAAGAAACAAACATCAAATACTTGACCAAAGAAAGATCTACGACTGCAAACATCTAAAGCAAAAATGTGTACACTGAATTAACAATTGACAAGAGTAGTGTGCAAAGATTGTTGTAAAAGTTTAAAGAAGGCGAAACCAGAGTGTAAAAGTAAGTATAAAGTGGAAGGCCAACGCAGGTCTACAAACTGCTTTTTTTTCCCAAAGTAGATTTGACAGTTAGGTTCAGAGGTGGCGCAAATGCATTACCGAAGTTGGTGACCGTTTTTAAATAGTTCCATGTTGCAGAAAGACAGCTACTCGATACACATATGCAGTTGCATGTCTCATGTGTTGTCTCATGAATAAGTTGTGACCTGACAGGCATTACATTCAGGACAAAACTCGTACATATGTAAAATGGGAAAGAAGATAAAATTTATAGACGCGATGACAAACAAGTTCGACATAATCAACCCGAAAGATGTCCGCTCTGACATGTGCACAGTGCAAGTATATATTGTCAGCATAATTTTAACATATTTTATCATGAAACACGTGAAATGAAAATAGCTAAAATTTTCACGTGTGGCAATTGTCTGTCTGGTTATATAAGTAATTTTCAAGTGGGCGGAATTGGTGCGTAGCAACAAGCAATTTGGGCAAATAATAACCACAGAGTAACAAGTACGAGGTCGCCAGTACTTCATTCGAGACATCGGTTAACAGCCAAAAGTAAGAAAATAAAAGAATAGAGAGTGAAACTTATTCTTTCACTGGGGACAAATTTGATAGAGTTTAAATTTGTATATCCATTTGCTAGGATTTAGTTAGTCTGAAACGGGGCCACAACTGCGGAGCGCCCAAGAAAACACTACATAGTAGTAAGGGTTTCCTCGACTAGTTTACCATAAGCACATGAGGCGTCCAATTTATGTATAATATACTGAAACAATATGGACTCTATTTGCTTCCTTTTTCATTTATTTGTCTATTTTTATAGATATCTGTTAAGGTTTTTAGGCATGTTTATTTTCTTTCTTTTTTGTTTCTTTTTTTATTCTTTTTGTTTCTGTTTTATTCTTTTTGTGTCTTTCTTTTTTATTCTTTTTATTATTTTGTTTCTTTGTTATTCTTTTTGTTATTGTTTTATTCTTTTTGTTTCTATTTTATTCTTTTGTTTCTTTTTATTCATTTTGTTTCTGATTTATTCTTTTTGTTTCTTCTTTATTCTTTTTGTCTCTGTTTTATTCTTTTTGTTTCTTTCATTTTTATTCCTTTTATTATTTTGTTTCTTTTTATTCTTTTTGTTTCTACTTTTTTGTTCTGATTTTCTTTTTTGTTTTTCTTTATTTCTCTATTTCTGTATTCTTTCTTTTCTTTCTTGTTTCTATTGAAACCTCCCTTTTTTTATATCTTTCAGTTTTTCTTTTATGTATGTGTCTGTTTATTTGTCTTCGATGCAAAATGCTGAATACGAAGGTAACTTTAGAGTTCAAACCCAATCCAAGTGAGCAATGTATCGGGTTTGAAACATTTTGAAACTTAATTCTCTGATTTAAACTTAAGATATACCTGGACTTCAGTAACACGGACTTAATGATTACAAGGCATAAAATTTTTATTTCTCTAAGTTTAATTTCAATTTAAAGCCCCCCCCCCCACTCCTTTCCCACTTGGACTAAGATCATTATAATTTAAAAGTTCTAATCATCACAATTTTTTGGTTAGTTGATTTTTCTGTTGAAAATTTCACGCATTATTTTTTACAAAACGATACATATTTAGTTTTTAAATTGTTTTCATCGATTTCGATCGAACAAACAGCGTCTGTTTGTTCCCACGAGCACCAAATCGAAGGTTTGTGCAGGTGTTCGAATTGTTTATTTATTTTATTATTTATCATAGTTGGTCATTAAGAGTTGTCTTTCAATAAAAGACTTTTTGGACAGAGAAAGGAGAGAAGTAAGGGAAGAGAGAATTACAGGTAGAAAGTAGGAGAGAGAGAGAGAGAGAGAGAGAGAGAGAGGTGAGAAAGGGATGGAAAGAAAAATAGAAAGAAGGGTAGAGAGAGAGAGAGAGATATCAATAATTAGGACAAAGAACCATCATCTGAAAGATTTAAACATTTAGCCGAAATTCCCGGCAAGTGATACTGGTTAACACAAAAGCAAATTCTGAATTTAAAATTGTTGTATAGTGAAATAAGCTTGTCTATTTCCGGTTGTATTGAGACAGAGGAAAAAAAGAGGAAAAGAGAGTGTGTGTGCGCGTGTGTGTGTGTGTGTGTGTGTGTGAGGGAGAGAGAGAGAGAGGGAGAGAGAGAGAGAGAGAGAGAGAGAGAGAGAGAAATCAGTAGTTAGGGCAAAGCGTCCAAAAGATTTAAGGCTTTAGTTAAAGCGTTTTGTAAAAAACACCGGTTGGTTTTAAAACTGTTTTATAGTGAAATGGTTTCGTCTATTGCCGGTGCGTGATAAGCCGTGACGCTGGTGGGGGGCCTTCTTTAGGTGTTAATATTGCTGCTTCCTGAAATATACATATATGAATAACCGTTTAGTAGCACAGATATGCAGCTGCGTGTCTTTCTCTTCGACTAACATCGTTACGATATAAAATAAGGTATTATAACAAAAACGAAAAGCTTTTATGTACCTCTCTCTCTCTCTTTCAAACACACAAACACACACACACACATATATATATATACATACGAAGAAGGCGCCGTAGTTATATACCAAAATCAAAGAGCTAACACACAACAAAATTTATTATGAATATAGCAACAACATATTAAAGTGCATATAACATTTAATGCCATTTTAGATGTCTACCAATTTCTGGTCAGCTCCTATATCTTGAAAGGCTTGTTTTGCAAAAATTCCCTAACTACAACGAATAAATTTTAAATAGCTATAACAGAACGCGTTTGAGCGTCTTTTTAAAAATCACGATTACAACGAAAAGCAGAAATCCTCCAGAAATTAAAGCAAACATTTGAACATTAGCGCGGCTCATGATCAGACATAATAGACATTCATTGTCTGTTATATTTAATAACTAGCAGCATGGTCCGGCGTTGCCCTTGCTTGATTCAAAAAATCGTAGGATTCCTCATACAGCAATCGCTATCACTTGACTTAAAATATTTTTGCCCTTCCTTGCCTTTAAAGGAGTGCCCTTTGCCGTGCTGATGTTGCTACATGCCTTACTTCTTGCCTATCTCACACTGCTAATTTTTTTAAGCTCTATACTAAACATTAAATCTGTTACGAAAAAAGAACGAAACAAAATGAACACAAAACGATCAGCTTTAAAAAGGACTCGTAACTGGAAAAACCAAATGAAAAAAAGAATGTTAACAACAAATACTTTTTCACACCCAACCCAGTTCTGCGGAATCAGAATCAACGTTGATTTTAAGCAAGCGAATGAGCCAATTGGAGTAAAGTGCCATGCAGATTTAAATTTTTCCCCTTTGTGACGAATGCAGCTATCAATTTTTTTTGCATGCTAGCATGCTAGTTAACATTCGTGTCAGTCAGCTGTTGGCTCTCACGCTGGCCAATAGAATCTTCCTGCCTATTCGTGGCCAGTACAAAATGGCCGCAAACTACATGAAAAGTGCCATAGAAGAATGAAAAACTCGATTATTTCCACTATCGATGGGAGTTGGGAAATGCAAAGTCGGTCTTGGCGTTCCCGCTAACTTGGAGCATGTGCATATAAATTTTGGTGCAAATCCGTCGAAGATTGCAGCCGTGCATTCGTTACACACACACACACACACACACACACATCCTGCCTTTTATAGATAGATGTTTAAATAATGATCTGCTGCCCCAATACACTCAACAAATGGAAGCAAGAGATACACAAGACACTCCAAAGAAATACCACCTCTGAACAACTTAAACAAATACTAAATCGACTAAAAGAGATTACTAACACATCGGAATGTAAACATAGGTTAAAAATTCAAAGAAAACTCAATACATTATATAAAGGAACTATATATCTCCCGAATAACTGAAAGATTTGTAAGCAATTTATATTAAAAAATTAAAGCCGACACTGAACAGAATCAACTACGAACACTGTAGTAATGTTCTGAAATGCCTGTAAAGGAACAGTTTTATCACGCTTTAATGCGCGCGTGACCATGATATTATAACATAGAGGAAAAAATTCCATAATGGATAATTTTTTCACGTTCTAATGAACGGTCAGCACATTGTCAACCGTTTTGCATTTAAAAGCATAAGGAAAAAATTACACTAATAGATAACAGCGCACAACTTTGCATAAATACTTATACTAATGAACAACGTTTAATTTTGTATTACTTGCACCCATGAAGATGATCTTGGAAGAAGATCGAAAGTACTTGGGAAATGAAAATAAAAGAAATTTAAACAGCTATAGCACATTTCTCTCATCAATTTTACATCAATACACAGAAAGTTATTCGTGAGTATGAACGGGTTTTATTAAAATTAGCAGGCAAAATGTCTGTAATTTATTCAATCAGACATATATATATATATATATATATATATATATATATATATATATATATATAGAGCTTACAATACAGGTTTTCATAAGACATGTATGCAAAAGGATATTTTTGTAACTGTCCTATGTAATGTAATTATAGGCGTTTATTTTCTTACTTCAACTACGTTTTACATCTGCATGCAATGAACTTCAGATGTAAAATATTGTTCGGATCGATGATTTCATAATAAACGATATACCCGTAACGCAACATGAAATCATAATTTATGAAAAACACTGCCACCCTTGGCTATTCAACTTCGTTTTTATGTCATGCTGATGTCTACACGTTTTTTTTTCTTTTCTTTTTTTTTTGTTACATGAGTTAGCCGCTGTATTAGACTAGAATTAAGAACAAGGCTTTTAGATTGACAACTAGAGTAAAAATTGCAATAAAAATCAAGGAAAAATTAAGATGAACATAAATAATATTCTGTAGAAGGATGGGTTCCATCAAACTATCATGCCCTAGATACATCCACTGCACAAACGGCTTCTTTTTATTAATGCTCACCAGATACCATGTCGAAGACCCAATCAATGCAGAGGTTTACTGAATGAGATGATATGAGCGTAAAAGGAAGAAATGGAAAGTGAACATTACGAAGATAGATAACGATTTATCCTCCATTTAAATAAGTTAAGATCCTAGTGTTCAGGGAAGCATCCACATGGCAGTCCGTTCCACAGAGTAATTTTCTGTGTGGAACGTCCTTCTTATGAATGGAATAAGTAGGAAATGAGGATTATTCAGCACTGTCGGCATAGCACAACGGTTAGTGCCTGTAAAGGTCTGCGATGTGGCACTAAAGAATGTAGCTTTGAATATTTGCCATGGAAGTAGTTTGCGACACTGCATCTGTGGGAAAGACAATTGAGGACTACCAACAGCAGCAACGATTAAAATGGTTAGCACATGCAACACAAAGAGAAAATAATGACATTATCAAGATGTTGTCATTAAACTCTAATTCAAATAAAAGGTTAGGATGAAAAACCAAAAACAAAAATAGAACGAGTGATAACAGTTATTGGACTTGAGAAAACTTCCGGAAAATTGTTTTAATAAAAAGATTTTATAAATTTCGATGACAGTATTCATTGGCTATTCGGCCAATGAATACTGAATGTTTCTTTATAAGGAAACGGTTAATATTGCCATTACCATTACGAACCTCATGTGTTACGAAACTCATGAAATACTAGTCAATAATGATAATAGACAAACCCCGTACCCATCAGTGGTTACGTAGTGCAGGGCTAAAAGATAAAACCGAATGCTTTATTCTTGCTTTACAGGACCAATGCTTGCCAAAGCACATATAGAAGTTGCCAAGCACATATACTGAAATACTGTGTTAACCCGTAATGCAGATTCTGTGATAAATATCCAGAAACAATTGATCATCTTGTATCAGGTTGCGTGGTGTTAGCACACACCGAATATAAAACTCTGTGCCAATATCAGCACTGGAAAATATGCAACATTTACGAGAAGGAAACTGCAAGAAACTGGTATGAACACCACCCAGACCCGATTAGAGACAGGAACTATAACAATTTTATGGGACTTTACAATATACACAAACAGAACAAATCAAAGCTAATCACCCCAGACATCATCATCAAAGACTATAAAAAAAATGTGCTTTCTTATTGACATGGCAGTCCTTGCAGATTGTAATGTATCTTTGAAGATCTTCAAAATCTATAAAATACAAGGATCTTGCAATGGAAATCTTAAAAAAAGTAGCACATGGGGAAATCAATAATTCCAGTTAGAGTCCTCGGCTTGATTGGAAAAGATTCCGACAGACCATTGAAGGGATACCTGCTAGCCCATGCCTTAAAGAAATACAAAAATTGTACTCATACCGAACAATAAGCCTAATGAGCCACGCGACAAAACATATCCGTATTCTGGTGGATTAGAGCGCAGAGCAGAATCAGGCTAGAGACGAGGACAGTGCGGATCAAGGAACGCGATATTCATGCTCAGAATGTTATCAGAAAGAACGATACAAATGCAGAAGGACGTGTACCTATGATTCATAGACTACGCAAAGCTCTTCGACAGAGTACGCCACAAAGATCTGATGGAATTGCTCAGCAACCTTGATATATTCGGGAAAGATATCAGAATAATCAAGAACCTATATTGGCAGCAAACAGCATGCATAAGGAACAAGTTCAGTGAATATACAAAAATAGAAAGGGACGTAAGGCAAGGATGCGTCTTCTCGCCCGATCTGTTCAACCTATACAGTGAGGCAATTTTGAGAGAATTGGAAACTCAACCGGGATTTAGCATTGGCGGCCACAATCTTAACAACATAAGATACGCAGATGGCACAGTACTGATAGCAGACAAGGAAAAGAAATTACAAAATCTCCTACAAAAGGTAGCGACGGAGAGTGAGAAGAAGGGACTAAGCATAAACTACAAGAAGACAGAATGCATGGTCATCAGTAAGAGGATGAGCCCGAAATGCGATTTGCAGGTCGGGAACATTAGAATCAAGTAGACGCGGAATTTTAAATACCTGGGAAGCGTTTTAACAGAGGACAGTAAGTGCGACACTGAGATCCATAGACATATTGGGATGGCCAAGGTCGCATTCCAAAAGCTGGGCAGAATATTGCGAGACAGAATGATCTCTTTGGTAACAAAGAAAAGAATACTGAGATATTACGTGACATCTGTCCTTCTTTACGGCAGCGAATGTTAGACGACTTCCTCAAAGATGAAGAAAAGACTCGAGGCGACAGAGATGTCGTTCTACAGAAGGATGCTAAGGATATCATGGATCGGGCGTGTGAGCAACGATGAAGTCTTAGAGAGGATGTAAACAAGAAGGGGGCTCATACTTAACACCAGGAAGAGACAGCTGAAGTTTCTGGGACACATAATGAGGAAGGAAGGAAGGCCTGGAGAATCTGATACTCACGGGTCGAATAGAGGGAAAGAGAGACAAGGGAAAACAACATGTGACATACCTAGCGGGCTTAAGCAACTGGATGACAGAACGTGGTCTGGGGGAGGAAGCAGAGGGAAGGAACTTGTTGAGAGCTGCAAGGGATAGAGGGAGGTGGAGAGCCCTGACCGCTTACGTCCTGAAAGGACATGGCACATAAAAAGAAAAGTACAACTCACACATTACGAAGAGCTTTATCTATGTACAATGTGTGTGATATTTTTTTTCAAAAATGATCAGTGGAAAATTTCCTGAAGCCATTTCTGACCTTAGCTCTCTGGTTAGGACCCGGAAGGAAATGTTTATACAACAGAAATCAAAGGAAATAATAATAATAATAATAATAATAATAATAATAATAATAATAATAATGGATGATGATATTTCACCTAATAAAAATAAAATGATTTAGAATTTTATTTCAATTGATAACGAAAAACCTATTTTCACTTAAATTCTTTCCCAAATACGTAATAAATGTTCTTTTCAAACTGTTTCTTTCGTAATCGCTCAATTAAAACTATTCTGCATTGAACTAACATTATGTTATTTATTATTAAGAAGAAATATTTAAAATTGGATATGATATATGTATTTTTTTACAAATGTATTTAAATTTTTAAAATTCATGATGAAACCTTACTTCAACGATTGCATATAATGCATCGGTTCTCAAGAAATAAAAGCGCAAATGTTTTTCATTCTTTTCTTTTCTTTTTCTTCTTTTTTTAAATTATAATATGTAAGTATTAGGAGTTCCCAAAAGTACCCAAAAATCTCAGCGCTTCTGGAAGAAATGGATTTTGGCTGGAAACCTTTGCATATCCCTAATAAAAATATGCTGGATACCTTTGCATATCCCTAATAAAAATATGCTGGAAACCTTTGCATATCCCTAATAAAAATATGCTGGAAACCTTTGCATATCCCTAATAAAAATATGCTGGATACCTTTGCATATCCCTAATAAAAAATATGCTGGAAACCTTTGCATATCCCTAATAAAAAATATGCTGGAAACCTTTGCATATCCCTAATAAAAATATGCTGGAAACCTTTGCATATCCCTAATAAATATATGCTGGAAACCTTTGCATATCCCTAATAAAAAATATGCTGGAAACCTTTGCATATCCCTAATAAAAATATGCTGGAAACCTTTGCATATCCCTAATAAAAAATATGCTGGAAACATTTGCATATTCCTAATAAAAATAAGAGCAACAAATAATAAAAAGCTGCTTTGAAACTTAAATCAGCTGGATAGAGCATCTCGCCGTTGATTAATGGCCACCTAAATGGTTTCACAGACCGTTAAGCGTTACTGTTGCTCTGAGTTTGTTCCTCACTGGGTGCCCTATACTTGTGGCTTTGTGCTGTTATAAGCTAATCCTTATCAATACCGTTAACATCACAAGATGATCACCAAGACCATTAATAACGCTTTGCCTTGCTGCTGCGCAGTCCTGGTTTTGACGATAAACTACGTCCAGCAGTAAGGCGTCTGATCGGGAGGTTTTGAGGGACGTTGAACCACCTCTTAATTGGCGTGGTTCCCAGGTCTACCCTGACCCGGGTGGTAACAACTGTTAGGGCCCTAGCAATGGGCAAATTGTGAAGCACCAAATAAAAACAAAACTATATGAAAGTATAAAAATACTTTATAAATACAAATGATCTGCAATACAATTTATAGCAAAATGGCCAACAATAAATTTTATTTGTATTTGAAGGCATTCAAAAGCATTCAAAATATTTAGATTTCGTCATTAAATTAACTATAGATTGTTGTAATCTAGAGTGGGTTACTGAATGAAGAATAACCAAAACGGAGGTTGGAAATGAAATGGTAATCTTTATAAAATCAGCAAAATACAATACTCGCCAGCGACGTGAAGTAGGTAAACCACTGCTAGTGATTTGATTTTGTTTAGCGGCATCTCAACATCTCTATGTTATATACTGTACTTATGAACACTAATGAGTATGTCCCAATCCTTTTAAACTAAAGTGTCCAACGTATTTATGAGGATTGGTACATACCCGTTAATGTTCATAGGTACAGTATATAACATAGAGATGTTGAGATGCCGCTGAACAAAATCAACCAACCAACTTTCTGTCGCCTAACAAAGGACTTTGATAACATAGCGATGCTCATGTGGTTTAACGTTTACCGACATGGAAAAAGGAAACGTTGAGCCTGGTTCAAATTCCGACCAAAACTGTTGTGTTCATTTCGTACTAATGCACTTGGGAAAGACATGAATATATATTTCGTTCCCCCTTTCCAGCTATGAGTTAAATAAAACAGTAGACTGAGCTCAATTAACCTTGTTGGCAATCATTGTAGAATAACTGTGGTGAAGGCAACGAGAAACACCTTACCCGAGAAGATCCATGGCAATACACAGTTTAAAGAGAAGAAGGCTATGGAGAGCCATCATCGCCTATTTCTTAAAGATGATATGGAATTTCAAAAACAAAGAACGTGTATGGAACATTTTCTGATTCAGTTTTTCATGCTGACAAACGTTAAGAAATTCTGTATGTAACATTTAACCTTTATTTAATTTTTTTGAATTTTATAGTTGTGTTTTCATATCCTGCTATGGCAACAGAAAACAATTTTGAGGGAAATTAACAATAAGGATAGTGCAATTGAGATGCCTTGAACAAATGCAATAAAAAGAGAAGTAATATTAAGAATGCAGAGTTCTGAAGGTTAATAAGCTTGTCTCAAAGATTGGCTATGATTTGTATAGGGTTCGGTTCTACCTGAGTGCTCTTATTAGTGTAGCCTTGTGCCAAACTAAGCTGAGCTTAATTATTAAGGGTGCCTCGTCCGTTAAATCGAAGTTAACAAGCAAGTGTCACAATCATATACTGAGTTCAATCATCAGTAAACGCCCCTTGAATTGTAACCATGTGCCAGACAGACTGTGCCTCGGCTGAGTAATATTTATTTTTTTACTGGCTCTAGAGGCCGCTCGCTGTTCAAACCCGTATTAAATGCCAGTTTTCGAATGTTGATTTTCAAAGCAAATAATCTCACCTAGCTGGGAGTGGCACAATAGAGATTTCCTCACTACAATCCTCCCCCTTATTTTGACCTTTGACGCGGCTAAGAAAGAAAGAAAGAAAGAAAGAAAGAAAGAAAGAAAGAAAGAAACAAAGAAAGAAAGAAAGAAAGAAAGACAGACAGACAAAGAGGCAAAATGTGCAAACGCTTCTTTGTGTTTCCCCACCAGAGAAAAACCATTTGAATAATAATCTTTTTTATTAAACCGGCCTTTTTTTTCTCCTGCTTGTAAGTGTCTGTGTGGACGTGCGTGTGCGTGTGTGTGTGCGTGTTGTTAAGAAACATATGCTGACATATTTATTTCCAAATTGATGTACATTATTAATAATTTATTTGAAAAATGATATCTTAATGGAATAAGCTGATGTCGCTAATATGCACAATAAGGATGGGAATTTGCCCTAACAGCGACAACAAATACTTGGTGCGACACAATCCCATTCTAATGAGATAGAAAAAAAACGCGAGTAAATTGAATAGAACGCAACTCGAACAAAAAAACCAGGAAAGAGAACGAAGCAGCCAGAAAAAAAATATGGCAGACACTAAAAGAAGAATTTAAGAAAAATAGAAAGATATGAAAAAGCTAAGAATATAAAAAAAAAACCCAAGTCAACAAAAACATTTCATAAGAAGATTATTTTTTTTTTGGAATGTTGGAGGGGGGGGGGTTTACAAAGACACACCCAGTTTAAAGCACAGGCACTACCTTAATCGTTAACAATTTTTTATGTTGATCTAAAATATTTAAAAGCAGCTGTGTTTTTTTTTAATTAATCAAAATCATTATACAAAGATATAAAATCTTAACTAACAACGAATAGAGCAGCTGCCCCCACCCCCGCAAAAGAAAAAAATTAAAAGATTTTCCCTCTCCTTTTCGGCTCTTCACAATTCCTAAAATAAAAAAAAAAGGTCGGAAGAGGATGACCGGAGACAGGACTCAAGCAAATCTCTTTGCAACTCTTCTCTTTAATCGGATTTGAAATCAATGAGTTTTATGTGTTTTTATTTTAAAGAAATTGTACACGTCTTGTAATTTTTGTAATTCCAATTTTGGTATTTCCATAGGTTGGGCTCTTCTTTTGCTTAATAACCAGACATTCCGTTTTTTACAATTGACATTTAGTCCTTTCCTCTTGCTTTCTTACAACCTTCTGTGGAAGTTCCTGCAACACCAAAATCGAAAGACGCATTAGGATAGCGAAAGAAGACTTTCAAAAGCGAAGCAAAGTATTAAGAAACTAAATTTCATTAAAAAAAAAAAAGGAAGAAAGAAAAAAACAGTACTGAATTGTTATGTAATATCAGTCCTCCAATATGAAGGTGAATGCTAGACAAACCCTTCACAGATGGAGAAAAACTTGAGGCAACAGAAATGTGGTTCTATAGAAGGATGCTGAGAATACCATGGATTGAACATGCGAGAATCGATGAAGTTCCAGAGAAAATGGTAACAAATACTTATACTTTGAATGATAAAGAGACAAATCATGAAAAGAGGGCTTGGCAAATTTGACACTCACTGGACATACTGAAAGCAAGAGGGAGAGATAAAAGCAGCGCATAACCTAACTAAATGGATGGCAGAACAGGGATTAAGAGAGATAGCAAAAAGTCAAAATTTACTAAGAGGTACAAAAGATAGGAAATTGTGGAGAGCCATGATCGTCCACATTCTGAAGGGACACGGCTCATAAAAGAAGATAGAAGATAGATCTTATATGAATGTAAGGGTAGTGCAACGATTATCGGCACAAAAAAGTGTAAGGGAGATAACTCTAGTACAGTAAAAAATTACAGGCGCCTTATATAATAAAGATAAATTCTGTCTATGACGTTTCACCGGCGTCTATTGCCTTGATTTGGGGGGGGGGGTGAAGTGACTAAAAACTTATGACGATGTAGGAATAAAAATCTATCAATATAAAAGAAAACTAGAAAAGGAATCTCCTTAAACCAAAAAGAATGACAATATTTTTAACAAAAGAACAACAATAAAGCACAAATTATGCGAATTTGCTTTTATCTTCTAAGCCATTGCAAGAAAAAAAGTTATCCATCCATCTTTTAATATTCTGCCCTTTACATATTACATTATATATGGTTACGGCCACATCACGTTGAAACACCGGATCTTGTACGATCATCGAAGTTAAACAACGTCGAACCTGGTCAGTACTTAGATGGGTGACTGCTTGGAAATACCAGGTACTGTAGTCTTGGATGTTCTGGTGGTGTATAAATAATGACTCGGAATTGTTAATTGGAGAGCCGAGTTCCAATTTCCTTTGGTTTCGTTACGCACAAATATCATTCGGAAAATATCAAACTATTCTCTCCCGCAGATATGGGTTAATTAGTAAGACTTGTATTGTTAAACCATTATTATCGCCCAAAAAAATTCTTACAGTCTAAAAATATCTTGTCTTTAAATTAGCTGCAAAGACATGAACCAATTAAAAATATTATATTTTAGACTAACCATATAAAACGGCAACTCAAGAAAAGAAAATACATCAATCAATGAATAATTTATATGGTTATTGTATACCATGCTCTTTCAGAACAGGCAATCATGGCTCTCCACAGATTCCTTTTTTTTTTCTGTGCGTAGCACATAGCCGAAAGTATGGGGTACCCATATGGTGATTTTCTAAGCGCGGTTCAGATGTGTCACAAGGCCAAAGGTATGGAGCACCCAGAGTGGCTCGGACTCACTACCCAGTCGCAATTGTTCTAGCGAGACAAGCTTTCTAACACCACGTCGAGGTGTCCGTGCTTTTCTAAGCGTAGCTTAGATGTAGCACAAGATCGAAAGTATGGGGCATCCAGTGAGGATCGAACTCACCAAAGAAATATTTGTTGTAGAGATAAAAACATCAATTTGACACCCACTTTTTTAAAGTTAAATTTTGCCTAAATTTCACTACTCTCTGCAGTCACACACCAGAGCGCATAGATAACAATCTTGTTTCACAGATGATTTCGCTTACTGTACTAAGTCCAGGTGTTTCACTTCTTTCAACTTGTGGCCGACTAAGCTAAGTTTAGTAAACAACAACGAAGCCATTAAAGATCTCACGGCCTATCTTAAATTGAAGATAGTTAAAGAAACGACACGGTTCGATGGGGCATACCACCCACTCGTCCTTTCTCTCAGTTTTTTTTCGATACTGAATGAGTTAGGCAATGAACAAATATTTTTATTGTATTTTAGGTTAAACACAAATCACATCTTATCTTTCTTAAAAACTTGCTTTTATCTTTATTTGTATTTCTTTTCTGTCACGTTTGAGCACATTGCTGCTTTTCTCGCTATAAATAAAGCAGATAATTTGCCAACAAATATTTGGAAAACAAATAGAAACGTAAATATAATATTTTAAAATATTATTTTGATTTACAATCATGATTTATTTAATTATAATAATATATATTTAATTCTGGGGCTATAAGAAAACCACGGTATCAAAAAGGTGTGTTTAATCTTCCAATACTTATCCCTTGATGACGTTCACAACAGATATTTCAAATACCTTTGACAAGGTGTGGCATAGACGGTTGCTGCACAAGTTCTCCAGCTATGGAATCACTGCAAGAGACTTATCAAGTCCTTCCTAACGGGTTCCTGAAGCTAGTTGTTAACGACCAGTCCTTCGAGGCCCAAGTGATCAACGCAGGCGTACCCACAAGGCTCGCTTCTCGGTCTATCTCTCTTTCTACTTTATATAAATGATCTACCTAACGGTATACTCTGATCATTTGTGAATATCTATTTTGATTATACACCGGTATACGGGTGCATCTCCAAAACTCTAGATGACCAAAGCCTGGCATCTGATCTCTCCTCTGACCGAGCTCTAACAGTTCTGTGGTAGAAAAAAATGACCTGGTCATATTCAGTTGCCTCGAAAACCCTTATCACCGATGGACGGGTGGGTTCTCTCAAGGAAGCCCTCGTGTCTTGAGCACCTATTGGGACTTAAGCTCAACCCAAACCACGAGTAGAACTCCTTCATACGATTCATAACTGAATATGCGGGGAAAATGTTCAGTTCCCTGTACCGCTCCAGTACGTACCTGACTCCTGCTATCCTTTACAAGAGCTAGATCAAGCAGAAATTGTACTGCTGTCCGGTCAATCTTCACTTCCCAGCCTCAATAGACGCCAAAAGTGTCTCCGTGTCCTTGTAGGCGATTAATTATGTTCTACCCTAAAATCAGGAGGCACGCTGGAGTAATGGATAGCGACTCGGATTGACGAATCGGAGAACCGAGTTCGAATTCTAGTCGAATCCATTACATTTACTTATGTGCTAATACCCTTGGAAAAGATATGAATTCGTTTCTTCTTCCCAGCTGTGGGTAAATAGTAGGACAGACCGGGTTCTATAGCCTTAGATGTCAACTGCTCTACCGCAGAAAGAATTGGCAACCTACTGCGGAAAAAAAAACTGCCTTGTCAGTGATGTA
The DNA here is from genome assembly GCA_903632075.3 of Acanthosepion pharaonis. Taxonomy (NCBI): domain Eukaryota; kingdom Metazoa; phylum Mollusca; class Cephalopoda; order Sepiida; family Sepiidae; genus Acanthosepion; species Acanthosepion pharaonis. Next base: position 302,317 of record CAHIKZ030000849.1, on the reverse strand, counting down.
TCGAAAGATGCATGATCGCCTAAGCGTTTATCACGCATGGCACATAACTGGCTGACCCTAAAATCCATTTTTCACAGGTGAAAGATTACAAGCTTCTCGCTACTCTATGCATGGGAAGTATTCACACGAACTACATTCCTTAGTGACATCGGTTCTAACCATCACGACTAAGACACACCATACCACTCACATTGTAACAAACCACACTTATTCCTTTCATATTCCATTGGTGAGATGCAAGTTCTACTCAAACAGCTTCTTCTCATGTATCGCTCCCAAGATGCTGCTTCTCCGATCTCTACAATCTTAACCTGTTCAAGTCTGGGTTAACCGTTATCTTCCCAATATATTACATAAACTGTGCCTCTTAACTTTTACTTTGTAACCCTCTAACTCGAGTGGCTCTTGGGTCTTGTACAAGGTGAATATTATTGTAAAAAATACAAACATCGGGGTATAAACCGAAGGGTGATTTCTAGAAGATATTTTTGGTGTATGAATTATATAGTGGGAAATACAGAATTTATTTTTCTAACGAAAACTTTAACATAATAAATAATTGAAAATTAGATTCTGTGGGCGATGTCCATGTAGCCTCATTTCTTGTATAACATATATGCTGTTCTATTGTTGGTAAAAGTTAAGAGAGTTTAAAGCTGACTTTACGAAGGGGTGCTAAAAAGTTCAGTGGAGTGATGCTAGAGCTGTGAAATCTTGCATGCATTCATTTCAGTTTTTCTTATTAATAACTGCATTGTTCCATTCCGGGTAAACGAACATCTGACTGTTCAAAGATGGCCGTTAATACTGTTGGTCAAAAAATTCATCAACACCAGATATGAGGTTATCATCACTGCGATACTTGTTTACAACCAAGTGTTTTTTTTTTTATGTTGGAGAACAGATAATAGTCAAATCAAGAGATTAGGAAGGGTGATCAACCAGTTCAAAGTCAGTCATGCACCATAGCCATTGAAATCTAAGACTTGGGTGCGGGAACATTGTTATGAAGAGACAAGATCTCTTTCTTGTTACCTTTTCGTAACTACCTCAGGAAATTAGCATCGTACTCTCCATTGATTGTGTGGCCCTCTTGAAGATAATCAATAAATAGAATGACTTTTGCATCCCAAAAAGCTGAGCATCACTCCTTCATAGTTAGCCTATGACATTTTCAGCACACCCACGTATAACACTTTTCGGCCACTGGTCATTCATCAGGTGTCCATTGTTTGGCGGATACAAGTATCAGCTTTAATACAACGTATATTGACAATTACTCATCTCATAAATTACATACTAAATTATGAAAGGCGGCACGAACCCGTCATCATAAAATAATGTCTAAAACCATAGGGCATTGAATATAAAAGTCTCTAAAAACACACCACTAAAGTTCTTCGGGATGGTAGTGTAGGAGTTGGGTATACATGTGTTACTGTCATCAAGTTCAATCCCTGGATAAGGTAGTGAAGCACCGGTTCAGCAGGAACGAACAATAACTGATACCACACAATATTCAACGCATAAGCCAGTCTATACCAAAAAATGCACAAATGATATTTTGTCAAATACTGTATCTATGATAACAGAGAAAAATCATTCGAAATAATACAAGTTTATTGGGTTATTTTTGTCTCAGAAAGTTTTCTCATATCTGTCTAACTTTTCTCATATATATCTATTTATTTAAGTTTCTCATATCTAACTTTTCTCATATCTATCTATCTATCTATCTATCTAAGTTTTCTTATATTTATCTAAATTTTCGCATTTCAATCGATCTAAGTTTTCTCATATCTAAGTTTTCACATATCTATCTGTCTGTCGGTTTTCTCATATCAATCTAACTAGCTAGAATTCTCATCACCGTATTTCCTAAATAGTGGAAAAATATTAGGAATATTTTGAAGTTTAATCAACCCGTTTAGTTTTGTTTGTTTTTATGGTAACGCCTAATTCCTCTTAGGAAACAGCGCGAGGAAGAATAATATTTTTCCTTTATTCTATAGAAAATCATAACTGAATTAAAATGCATTTTTCAAAAGAATCTGAGGAAAATGATCACAGAATCTTGTGGGAATGATGCAGATGGTGCAAGCACATGCTAGGAATTTTTGCCGATGTTTCTAATGGTGATTTTTAGTTCAAGAACAAAGAACACTCTGAGAGTCCCAGGAATTGAAAACTGATTAATTGGAGAAACATTTGAAGGAAGATGTTGCACAAAAAATACTTGAACAGAAATGAGAGGTTAACTAATCAACACATCTGAAATACAAACTAAAAAAATCATTTTTGAAACAAGGAAGTTGATCTGTGTGTTTTCAACATTCGACGTTTTCTCTCGGTTAACTTTCATCCGATGCAATTGTTTCCCGCCATTCTATACAACATTTTTTCTCTGGTCAACGGTTTCAGCAATGCTAAGATATTGGAAAATTTCTGGAAGAATTCATCAAATTAAAAAATTGGAATTTTTTTCATTGAATTTACATGAAAGTTGGCATAGAATCCAACATCGGCGATTGGTGTTCTAACCTAAATAAAAACCAAGATTTTAAATTTGAAGACTGATTTTCAAAGTCGGATCTCTTCATTTAAAAGATTATGTATTTGCTTGTCTCCCGCAGCTATCTATCTATCTATCTATCTATCTATCTATCTATCTATCTATCTATCTCAGTCTGTTCATATCTGATGTAAAATAAAGTTCAAACACCCTAAATATGTGGTTCAATTTATACAAAATTTAGCTTAAAGATAACATAGCCTGGATTGCAGTAAATGATCGCATATACAGATCACTACAAGCTCATTTTTCAAAATACGGTGTCTATCGACATAAGGACTAATGAATTGGATCCAATGCATTAGATCCAGGAAGATAAGGTTTCAACTCGATCATGGGGTTTCTTAATATATTTATACTTTTCTGATGTTTTCAGATGAAAATAAATTAGAAAAATTTGACGAAAATGAATTAGACAATTTGTCATTAAATACTAGACGTGTCTATATACATTATGGGCTAAAAGTTTGCGACCACCCTCTGGATATCGAGGAATCGCCTAAAAAAATTGAATGTCACGTGTCTTTTTCAAAATTAATTTAGCTCAGTTCGTTTCCCGAAGTGTTTTATCATTTATTAAATAATAACAACAATAATAATAATAACTAAATTAACTCGTTAAGTTTCCTTAACATTTTAGCTCTTTTTGACTAATCTAATTTGATGGCCAACAGTAATTTTAGGGCTGGCAGATGTAAAATTTGATGCAAGTTCCTCTGTAAAAACATTGGCCGTCATGCATTAAGTATTTTACCGTTTTTATATTTACATACGCTCTACCCCGATACTGAACACTTTTACCTATAAATATAGTATATCTTAAAACTATATTTTTATCTTATATACATACATACAAACAAACAAACACACAGACATGAGATAACTATATATATTTTTATATATCAAGAACAGTATTAGGAAAATTGTATGACAAAGTAGAAAATTTTACTTGTGACGTGTGTTTCGTCCAATAAAGTCCTTAATGATGAAACGTGTCACTTTTTGCACTTTGCCATAATTGAGAAACTGTTGAGCAACAAGCTAATTCTAAAAACAACGGTCAACTGCGTAAATGCGAAGCTCTTCAGTAAAATGAATGGAGCACTATGGCTGATTGGCGTTTGTTTACGTTTGTAAAAACAATACGCTAGATTTGACTGACTCATTCCATCGAGTGAAGATGGCTCAGTGGTAGAAGCTCTGACTGACACCAAATCAGTTGGGTTTTGATCCGGACTTGAGGCATTCAGTTGCGATACAGCGAAACAGTACTGTCTGCGAATCACACACACACACACACACACACACACACACACACATATATATATATATATATATATATATATTGAAACAGAAGCAAATTGTAGGCAGTCTTGGAAAAAAACTATTCGACTTTGAATTCGGTTCTGTTTCTCTTGGTGATATTGTGACTTGTACAGATTCTCGTGTTGACAGTTTTTGTTCATTTCCATTGGCGGAAGTTAAACTACAATACAAACCATAGAGTGCGTACTTGTCATGAAAAAGGTGTCTACCGATTGCTATCTACTTCCGGTTTCCAATCACTTTCAAAACAACTGCGATGTAACAATTTAAGATTTTTCTCTCGTCGTTCAAATTAACACTTTTTTTTCCATTAACATCGGACGGATTTGTAGGTTAAGTACAATGACTAACAAAAGTTATGCTTGAAAACGAATATTGATTTTCTATTATTTGAAGGAATCTACATTTTATGTCCTCTGCTTATTAGTAAAGTTATTTTTAAGCGGAAATGGATTCCTTTCGTTTGGGTCAGTATCGAATTGATAAGGATATTAAAACATAAAACTTTAATTTCAGAGCACAATCATCAAACACACACATTTATATATAGTAGTATAGTTAGGCAATATTCCCTCTTTAATAGATGTTTAGTTAAACAAGAGTGACAATATCTTTCGTTCAGTTTTTTATGTTTTCTCGTATGCGTATAAGTGTTTTCTTTTCCGAGTGTTTTCACTTAAACGATTAGCCATTTTCAAGGATTTCTGTTGATTTTTTTTCTAATCATCTCATTCCAAATCAAAGTAGTAATGCCATTAAGACACAAGAGGTTAGCGACACTGAAAGACAATAAGAAGCACAATAAAAGAACAAGATACCAGGAAGGCCGTAGATGACAATTTGTGTAGCATTTAAATTTCGGAAGTTCGTAAATGACAGGGAAGCAAGAAACCGGAAGAGAGTTCCACATGTGAGAGGTGAGAGGTGCGAGAAATAAATTATTAGAACAGAATTTATGCTTATATCTAGCCAATTCAGTAGTAAAACGATGAGACCTAATTGCCAATCTAGTAGAACGCTTAAATTCATGAGGTCGAGGTACCAAGGAGGAGAGCTCAGTAGAACAATTGCCATTGAAATATTTATAGATAAACCACGTCGTGGCGGTGGGGAAGTGACTGAAGTCGAGATGTCAGGTCAGGGCCGATTACATTACAGACCCTTCTTTAGATTTAGTTGAGAATCTTGAGATATGTAACATAAGCATCTGATATGACAGCAATATTCAATGCATGGACAAGTTAGGTTATAGAGAGAAGAATTGCCTGACACGACACAATGAAGCAACTTGCTTAGCAGCAAAACTAGCAATTGATGCAATATAATCGCCAGTGGAAAACGTGATGTCAAGAAGGCTCTCCTGGAAGTTAGCATCAGCCATGTTGATGAACGGCAAAAATGGTTTTGTATGATCTTTAAAAGACAGCAGTTTCGTTTTGGGAGCATTAAAATTTACAAGCCATTTCTACATCAGTTAATAACTAATTGGAGGTAATTTTTGAGAGCATTTGCCAGTTTTACTTTATCGAACTTACTATTAAGACAGGAGTAAATAGTTGTCATCAGTATAAATACCTATTTGGCGACAGATGACATCTGGACTGTCGTGGATTTAGATAAGAAACAACGTAGATTCGAGAATTAATGTAAAATGATATAGAGGCGTGGCCGTTCAAGATGACCTTAATTACACAATTTTTAAGAACGATTAAACCTAATATTCGGGAAAAGGCATCAAAGCCCCTGAGCTTGTGAAGAAGGCCAGCTTGCCCAACTCATTTGCTTTCGAGATATCATCAACTCAACCCCCGTTGTTCTTATCTTGATAGACAAAATCAATAATACGCGTTAACACATCGGTGGTTGACCTAGAGAAAACAAAGCTTTGTTTATTTGAAAGAACGCCACGTGAAGCTATAGGCTTAACCAATTCAACGTTGTTTAGAGCATCTAGCACTTTTCCAAAAAGAGGTAAAATACTAATAGGGATCAGAAGGTTCGCCAGAGTTCTTGACGACAGGAACTAAAGAACAGTATTTCCATCAAGTTTGAAAGCAAGAAGCTGCAAGGCATTTGTTGTAATTTGGAGAGAACAGGAGCCAGTCCGCATGCTTTGTGGGAATCCAATTTAGAGATGATAGCAGAAACAATGAACTGAGTTATGTGCATATCACTCAGCAGAGATTCCGTTTTAGAGGGAAAATCTGGCAAAGATACTACTGATGAGTCGAGAGTGAAGTTGCAAGAGAATTTATGAGCAAATCATTCCGCTTAATTCGATGTAGATGGCAACACCCTAAACTGATTGAAAAGAGGAAGGATTGAGAATTTACTCGTGTTCGGCACACCCTTATAGCGTCACCAGTAATCACGAGAACCAGACTTGTGGGAGGCTATACAGTGCCGCATTCTAACAACGAACGGCAACTTAGCCTCGTTATGGACACACGTACACTCATTACGATCGGATACAAATAGGCGTCTGTTATCATTAGAACTGTCATGTTGGTATAGATGGAAGAAGTGATTCTTGAGGGCTATAGGAGCTGAACAGGCAGGAGTGTATAAAAAGAAGATTAAAATTTCCACTCCAAGGAGAGACGCGATGAAAATCACTAAATGAGGCCCAATAACTGCATTGGTATTATACTATTATAATAAATGATGGTCTGTTATTGACTGTATAAAAGTGGCCTCCAGTATAATGAATAAGTACATAGTACGCAGAGAGAATAGCAATATTACTATATATCGTCGTAACCAATAGCAACATTAATATCGTAACCAATAACAATATTCATATATTGTATTGTAACCGAGGTCAGTATTAATCTATTTCATTACAACCATTAACAATATATTTTTTAACAAATAGCAATATTAATATATTTTATTACAAACGATAACAATATTACTATATTTTATTGTAACCAATTGCAATATTATAATAGTTTATCGTAAACTTTATTTTTAGTGGATATTATGGCATATTTTTCTTAAATAATATTTCTCGAATATTTATGCCAGTAGACGAAAATAAATAGATATGCTGTTTAATAAATAAATGGGACGTCTACTCAGATACGGGTATCCACTAAAATAATGTTTAAAGCACTAAAAATGTGTCAGATTAATAAATAAAAAACTATTACTTATTTACAAAATTAAAATATATATATATATATATATATATATATATATATATATATATATATAATACAGCATGGCTCGGCGTTGCCCGTGCTTGATTCAAAAATCGTACGACTCATACAGCAATCGCTATCACTTGACTTAAAATATAAAATATTTTTGCCTTTCCTTGCCTTTAAAGGAGTGCCCTTTGCCGTGCTGATGTTGCTACATGCCTTACTTCTTGCCTATCTCACACTGCGAATTTTTTCTAAGCTCTATACTAAACATTAAATCTGTTACGAAAAAAGAACTAAACAAAATGAACACAAAATGATCAGCTTTAAAAAAGGACTCGTAACTGGAAAAACCGAATGAAAAAAGAATGTTAACAACAAATACATTTTCACACCCAACCCAGTTCTGCGGAATCAGAATCAACGTTGAGTTTAAGCAAGCGAATGAGCCAATTGGAGTAAAGTGCCATGCAGACTTAAATTTTTCCCACTTGTGACGAATGCAGCTATCAATTTTTTTTTTGCATGCTAGCATGCTAGTTAACATTTGTGTCAGTCAGCTGTTGGCTCTCACGCTGGCCAATAAAGTCTTCCTGCCTATTCGTGGCAGCCAGCTATTGGCTCTCACTCTGGCCAGTAGAAAATGGTCGCAAACTACATGAAAACTGACATAAAAGAATGAAAAAATCGATTATTTTCACTATCTATGCAAAGTCGGTCTTGGCCTTTCCGCTAACTTGGAGCATGTAAATTTTGGTGCAAATCCATCGAAAATTGCGGCCGTGCATTCGTTACACACACACACACACACACACACACACACTCACACACACATCCTGCCTTATACATATATATATATATATATATATATATATATATATATATATATTTTGGTTTAAGATTTACTATGATACAATTGTTCTTTCAAACTTTTCTTTGTTCTCTGTTCTTTTTTTAGTAGCAGAAATGTAGTGAGATAAAAAAAATGATGAAGATGAGGAAAATATCTTGAAGAAAGACATTTTATAATAGTTAAGACAACTTGTATCAGAAATTCAGAGAGTAAAAATCCGATGTTTGTAAAATTTGATTAAACGTCCGAATATAAGTAAATATCAAAATCCATAAGGGTTAATCGGATCGACAGACATCTGAAGAGGGCCAGACGTTACAACGGCCGAAACGTTCTGATAAAAACAACAAAGATCAGGACAACAGTCCGAATGTATATAATGTAAATGATAAACAGATATTATGTAAACAGAGTATTATTTACAGGTGATGTAAACCGAAAATATATGACAACGAAAATCTTAGTCATACAATTAAACCTTGATTTTGAAAACACTCTGATAACAGGTTTGGGGCTATGATACAAATCGGAAATAAACGTCTGTTCGATATTTCCGGACTTTGCTTTTAACGTTAAATGACATAAGAGAGATTTATGACCCATGACAAAGGCATTTCATCATGAGCGTGGGAGATATATCCTGACAGTATTAGCCATCATCCATTAGTTACGTTACTTGATAATACTATAAAACCCATAATAATCAAGGTGAGAACCACAGTTTGAATAAATGAAAGTATATTTCATTTATTCAGACTATATATAAAAACATTTATATATACTCATCTCAAAAACAATTTTTTTTTAATCATTCACCCCAAGCAAGGCATCAAACCCACCAAAACACGGGGGCAAGGGTTACTGAGTGTGAAGGAATATAAGAAAAACATTATTAAGGATAGAGAATAATTTTTAAAAAAGTAATTAAGAAAACAGTAGATAACGATTAGCATTTAATTAAAATTTTAGAAAACCAAACTTGACTGGAACACACGAATCCGGAAGAGAGCTACACGTACGAGAAGTTTTGAGAAAGGAAACTGTTATATCTAGCCATTTCGACTGTAAAATACAAAACTTATCAAAAAGTGGCACGAACCTGCTATGATAACTAAAAAACAAAAAAAAAACTTTCGGAAGATATAATATTAGTATATAAAGACCCTCAAAATACACCACTGAAACCTTTCTTTGGTGTAGTAAATGTATTACTGTTATCTAGTGGTCATGAGTTCAATCTCAGAATCAGGTGGTGAAAAAATGGTTCAGCAGAAACGGACAATAACTGGAATCACTGGGATAAAGTATAATAATCAACAGATATTCAATACTCCCCACCAAAAAAACAAAGCACAAATGAACACCTGATGATGGCCAAAGGGTATTTTGTCGAAACGTTGTGTCTATAATAACATTTATAACCATCAAGATCAGAATAACAGTTTGAAATAAAGTATATTGAAAATTGTTCATCTCAAAAATGAAATGCAAAATTATTATATTTGCTCTTACCGTCTTGTTATGCTTCCTGTTGTCAGCTTCTTGGGCTATTTTTGGTATATCCATTCATTCTTATATTTAATATATAAAGTTCAAATTGCATGTTTGTCCACTTAAAATACTGAAAATTATATGTACTTTCAGATTTGATCGTGTTAAACAATTTTTCTACAGTCAACTGATATTTGTAAACATTTTAGGATATATTTATTTGAGCCAAATTTTCACGTGAGTTTCAGTTTATAATATTATTCCTTATTAAAAAAAATATTGATTATAACTCGTTGGGAAGGTGGTAGATCTTATGCAAAACACAATATAAGTGTATATTTATAAATCCAAAAGGTTTAAGCCACAGAAACATTTAATTAACCCAATAACCAAATATTGAAAAAAAAAATTATTTATTTGCATGTTAATATGGGCTCCTTGACATTTTATAACTTTCAACAATGTTTTATCCGTTGATTTTAATAACTTTTCGACGGTTTCGGCTTTAGCATTGCTTGTGGCAGGTTTTATTACTTCCTTGAGATATTTGCTTTGACATTGTTGTACATTATCATAGATATCTCAATGATAAACTGCAAGTATTTCTATCGAATTAATACCTGGAGAAGTGAGGACACATTTCATTTATTTGGTGTTTTCGAAATGTTTTGGATGGGGGCATTGTGGGTAACTTGGCTGAATATGAAGAGCATTGAAATTGCATGACACCCACTCTTGAGATTTTTTGTTTAGGATTTGTTCTAATAAATAATCTTCTTGCCATTTCTTTACATGTATCTTGATAGTGTCATCAACTCTGAAGGGATCTGTAATTTGACTCACCATAATATTAACCTAAAACATTACACTACCTCCCCATTTCTTATAAGACATGTTGATTTACTATTCGCATGAAGGACTCAACCTCTAGTCCAGATGATGTAGCTCTACATTAATCGGTAAAAACTACTTTTGACAAATCAGTTTCTGTGTACTTGTCATGGGTCCTTACCTATAACTTCACAGAATTAACTCTTCCTAACACTATGTATACTACGCCTCTCAAGACAGAGAGGAACCCGGACGAGGCTCCGCCGAAGGGCAGAGCCTCGTTCGGGGAGGTTGACCAACTCGATCCCGTTTATACGGGTTCTACGGGCATTTTTTTGGCCGAGCCTACAGGCTCGGGAAACCCACGTTAAACTCGACCTTGTGCTACATGCAATCCTCGTTTGGGGGGGGCTAGATGCCGAATCGAGCCGAGCTTCTCGGCTTGACGGTCGAACTCTCTGCCTCTGAGAAGAGACGAACCCGGACGAGGCTCCGACGAAGGGCAGAGTCTCGTTCGGGGAGGTTGACCAACCCGATTCTGTGTTTACAGTTTCTATGGGGATTTTTTGGCCGAGCCTACGGGCTCGAAAAACCCACATAAAACTCGGCATTGTGCCACGTCTTTCCTTCGTGTGTGTGTGTGGGGGGGCAAGTAAATATCGACTCGAGTCGAGCCAATAGTAGTTCACTCCAAACCAGACTGACAGTCATACTATCACCTTCCACCTCTTGTATTATTATTTCGTCTAATATACCTTCGTTATTTCTACTCTTGTGTTCGTGTTGTTCTTCCTTGGTCCCATACCTGGACCATAACAGTACTTCTCAAACATTTCTTTTTGTGATGTTTACTTAGCAAGTGATACGTTAGTTGCTTACTTGTCTCTAGCAAATCTTCTTAATATTCTGCATCTGTTCGCTTTTGTAAAAGATTCGACAGATTTTACTGAGTCACCTGAAACAGTTTGTATTGAGTCTTGTTGGTTGAAACTTATGAATTCACTTTTAGAGGCATTTCGAAAACTTTTACTTACCTAAGAAACGAAATAAATCTACTGAAAAGGATGTGAAAATTCGTATTGCTAAAGCCTGGTCCATCTTGAATAAAAATGAATGTATTCTAGAAATCTGATCTCCCAGACAACATCAAACGGAGATTCTTTCGAGACATTATAGAGGCGGTGTTAATGTATGGTGCTACTGCGTGGACATCAGCTAAACCCTACCATCGAATTTTGATGGAACCGACATTCGGATGCTGAGAGTTATACTTAACATCTCTTAGAGACAACATCCAACTAAATCAGCTCTATGGAACCATTCCGGATATTTCTACAATCTTAAACGAACGCAGAATTCACTTTGCAGGTCACTGCTGGCGATCAAAACAAGAACTCGCGTGTCATCTACTGTTTTGGACACCTAGCCATGGAGCAAGACAAGTCGAGCAGTAGCCACCTACATTGACCAGTTATGTTATGACACAGAACATCGCCCTAATGACCTTCCGACCTTGATGCAGGACCGTGATGGTCGGCGTGTTAGACTCATAAATGTCCGAAGTCACCTCTTAATTGCTGTTCTTCCCAGGTCCATCCTGGCCCGGGGAGGTAGCACCTGTTAGGGTCCCAGGTATGAGCAAATACTGAACCCCCAAACTGGGGCCAGAACATTATGAAAGTATAAAAATATTTTTTTGCCGTGAGAATACTAATAATACATTTTCACAGTGAAAAAATAAATTATCAGCAATACATTATTGGAATAAAATTACCAAAGCTGACAAGAAAATTAAATTTCGGAATTAAATGATCCATAAAGAATTGATATGCCGTTAAACAAACCAAACCAAACCAAACTGAGCTAACTTAACAGAATAAATAATAAAAAAAAATAATTTTGATTTATATTTGCAACATCAGCAACTTCTAATATATTCTTATTGGTCAATACACTTTTCCTAGCTTATTAACCTTTTGATTTTGCTCATATCACTTACAGAAACATTCTTAAAGCCAGTTATGTTATTCTTATCTTGCCGATGTCTTCATTTTTTTTTTTTATTTCTCATTATTTTGTGATTTCTCTTAAGTTTCGTGAAATTTCCAGCGTTCTCCTCACATCGCATTTTTTGAGGTTATACACCCTTGTTCAAATTAATTGAAACAACTGCTTCAGTTTCATTTCTTTCGCCATTCGGTCAGTTTTAGATCCGCTGGAGTGACAGGATGCAATTGATTTCTATTTTTTCCTCATATTAAGTTATTTGCAATGGTGTGCAGTAATATAAATCTATTTTCGGGGTGTATGGTGAAATTTGTTTGGTCTTGAAAAATATTGCGTCGTCCGTGATTGCACCAGATTTTTATCACGCCCACACACTATTGTCTCGACTGTCGGTTAGTTGTCCTACATCCATTGTCTGCGATGGACGTTACCCCAAGGAAGCATACGAAAATTGGAACATTGCACGAACACACTGGCAAGCCTTACCAATGAGCAAATCAAAGTACTATAGACTGGCCTGGAAAATCTGATTTAAATCCAATCGAGAATCTGTGATCAATCTACAAGGAACGACTATCTGGAATGGACATACGAAGTATCAACATGTGCACTGGGAAATGTTTCATCAGAGAAATACGAATAAAAAAGTAAATAATAACCGAATTATTTTTTTTGTTGCAATTAATTTGCACAAGAGTGTATGTTTCCTCTAATTCCTGCAAATCTATATATAATTGAAAATAGAAAATAATATGTATATATATATATATATATATATATATATATATATAATAATAATAATAATAATAATTTCACCCCAAGCAAAGCAATAAAGCCACTAAGACGCAAGAATTTACTGAGAGTATGAGAAAAAGAAAAAATATTAAGGAGAGAGAACAATAAAAGAACAAATGACATTGCCTTTTTGAAGATCAATGTTGACTGGAAAGCAAGAAGCCCGAAGTGAGTTCCACAAACGAGAAAAGCGAGAGAAAAACTTGTTAGCATAGAACTTATGGTTACATCTAGTGAATCTCAGACAGTAATGTGATGAGACTTTGTCGGCAATCCAACACTGAGTTGAAATTTGCAAAGTCTATACACCATAGCGGAAAGCTCATCAGAATAATTAACATGAAAATCTTTATAGAAAAGGCACAGGGAATCTACATTACAGCAGTGGGGAAGTGACTGAAGCCGACACATCACAGATTCTTCTTTGTATTTTAGCAAGAATCTATGAATACATAGCAGAAGCACCAGACCAGATATGACAGACATATTCAATGCATTATATATATATATATATAAAACATATTAAAACATGTTAAAAATCGCTACATAGTGGCTATTATGATTCAACGCCATAAATGTGTCTCTTCAGGCGATATTACACTACTGGCGAGTGAAAGAAATTAATCTCCCACTCACCAATTTAACATCGTAGTTTAACATTGTCCGAAGAGACACATTTAAGGTGTTGAAACTTAATAGCCATTATGTAACGATTTTTAACATGTTTGAATATCCTAAAATAAATAATACATATCTATCTATCTATCTATCTATATATATATATATATATATATATATATATATATATATATATATATATATATATATATAATATGACAAACGATTGTTAATTTTTTTTTAATCGTTTCACATCAAGCAAGGGATAATGCCACTAAGGCTCAGGTTGGTACAGAGAATAAAATAGAGGACTTCGGTATAAAGGAGATATGAAAGGACAACAGAGGAACAGGTTTCAGGAAGACAGGAAATGACAATTGACGTTGCATTTAAATTTTTAAGCAAGAAATCGGAAAGGAGTTCAACAGATGAGAAGTGCGAGAAAAGCAACTGTTAGAATAGAAGAGATGTTTACATCTAGCTAGTTCAACAGTTAGACCTAGTTGTCAATCTTCAGCACGCTTAAATCCATGCAATCGAGGCACCAAAGAACAGTTGAAATTAAAATATAAAAAAGACAGAGGGAAGCCATGTCCCATTGATGAGAAAGGGATTGAAGATGAAATGCCAGGTAAGGATCTGTTACATTATAGACCCTACTTTGAATTTTGTCAAGAATTTCAAGAGATACATCAGGAGCACCAGACCAGATACGGCAGCGGTATTCAATGCACGGACGAATGGTAGATTTATCAATGTGCAATTTTCTGGTACGACACAGTGAACCAACCTTACCAGTAGTAGACATAGTAATTGATTCAATATATTCGCTCCACTTCATGTGAACAGAAAACGGGAGCCCAAGAAGGCGTAGAGTGTTGCTTTCCTGCAGTTTAACTTCAGCCATGCTGATGGCAGATAGAAAAGGTTCTCTGAAAATGTAACATCCGCAAATAAATTGTTGCAAAGCAGATAATGTAAGTTGGAATTTACATTGGTATATTTCACATTTAAATATATTATTCTGATAGTTTTTACCAACATCGACTCGTTAATATCAAATTTACTGTGAATAAATAGACTAAAATAATACAATCGGACATAATGTACATAAAGTTGGTTCCTGTGAGTGAATATGAGTGAAAATATAACATAACACTTACATCAAATGAATTCTCTTTAGGGTATTTACTTAAACACTCCCCTAAGGTAAACTATGATACAAGGACTTTTTTATGTGGGGTGTCCATGCACAAAAATATGAGCCAACGACAAAAAATTGTCCCCATGGCGTCGATACGACACCAACTTCCACCTCAATGAGGAAGCTGCTATTATTTCCCTTAGTCTCCCCATTGAGAAGAGATGTGACACAAGGCTGGGTTTAATTTGGGGAACTTGAATGCGTGCACTCGGGCCAGGGATAAAAATTACCCAGCCTCCGACAACCATCGGTTGCGCTGGCATCGGTATGACTATCGCTCCCCCGTCTCTAGTGCAATGGCAGGTGCAGCCTCGGCAGCTGTTCCCTAGGACCAGGCAGCTGTTCTCCGTGACCGGCCACCTCACAGTATGTTGCCGCAAATGATTTACAACTATGTCTTGGTCACTTTAGTCATTCTTGCCTATTAAACTAATTTGTATATCTATCTTTAAAAATCAATTAATACCGATGATGCTATTTATTAACAATGTAGTTTTTCTATTTTAAAAAAAGAAGTGAGGGTTTTGGCGATGGATTTATGTAGTTATTTAAATAAAGTATTAACCATCCTAGCATTTAGATCAGAGCTATGGATGCAAAAGTTATAAATGGTATTGATATTTGTAGCAATATATTTTGAAAACTTGAAGATAATAAAATATGATAATATAACGTTTTGTTTATTAAATAGATGCCTACCGAAATATTTAAACATACTTAACTGCTTTAATTACAACAATTACACTGAAACCATTTTACAGCATGCGCAAATGTCTCAGATTAGGAATTGACTCCGGAACAAAAGAAGTGCACTTGGCTTGTGCAATGCACGGTAATGTTGCTAGACATCGTATCAATTTGCGCGCCTACAACAATCCTGTTTAACAAGCTTCTCTTGCAGTTAAACGCGCTTCAGAGCTGACTTTCGATTTCTAGGCGGGTAGATATTAATGTTCAAAATTTAACTGGAATATCTACTCAAACACATGCACCCACAAAATATAATGTTTGTATTAGTAAGAAATAATCACGGATTAAAATATGCATTAACTGCTTTATACACACACGGACACACACACACACACACACATATATATATATATATATATATATATATATATATATATATATATATATATATATATGTGCACACACTTAGAGACGCATGACTCCATAAATATGAGTGTAAATAGATAAAATCACGTGTCCGTACCCCACGTAATTGGATTCTTCCTCACACCTGCCAATCTATACCTCATTAAGCCAGATTTTAATTGCCTTTCTCTTTCTCGAATAATTTCCTTAATTTCCGTTGACAATCAATTAAGAAATCGCCAAGAAACCGGAAATGAACAATTTTAGAATTTTCCGCCATCTTTCTGCGTGAAGCCTTAATGAAACACACACACACACACACACACACACACACACACACACACACACACATATATATATATATATATATATATATATATATATATATATAATTGAATGCCAAAATGGAAAATATTGTATGTAATACGTTTCGTCCTTCAAAAGGACATCATCAGACTAACAATGGTTTTATTCATGAACTTATATATATGTAAGGGGAGGAGTGAAAATATAAACAAAAACGTTAGTCACAATTTTACATCGAGTGGAAACGCTAAAGATGTAGGGACGCGAAATTACATTTAAATTTTAAATGACTGGCTTCAATTGTGTGTCTAAACACGTACAGCTCAGCTAAGTTCATTCCGCTTCCCAACGTTTTCATTCTCGATTATATTACTGCTGATCTTAAACAAGCCAGATTATAATAGTTGTAAATTTGTTTGAGGAAAAGTGAAATATGAGATGAACAAGGGACGCAAATTTACCATTGAAGACTCTTATAAATCAGTTCACTTTTTATATGCACTCTCTATACATTTTCAATGCTCATCTCATTCACATTTTCTCACAAATAAAATATATATATATATATATATATATATATATATATATATATTAAATTAACTACGACAATTTAAAATAAAACTAGAGGAGAAATAAAATGGGATACATAACAAATATATATATATATATATATATATATATATATATATATATATATATATATATATATATATATATATATATATATATATATATATATATATATATATGATCCGACGTGCAACTTCTGGGATAATAGCACGACATGGCTCTATTTATTGAACAATTTCGAAGATGTATTCTCGCCATTTATATCATTAACTTCACTAACCTGTATTTTGTATGAATGATTCATGTAATATATATATATATATATATATATATATATATATATATAAGGTTTGAGAGTACCCTCTATATTTTGAAGTATCTCCTATAAATTGAAGTTTTTGTCCCTTTTTTAACATTAATTCACTAACTCCCTTTGGGTCAGAGTCATTTTCTTCCCCGGAAGGATTTTATCATATATTAAATGATAATAAGGAAATTAACATTTTGCTGCATAAAGTTTCCTTAAAAATTCTAATTCCTTTTGCCTAATCTACTTTTCTGGTTATTGATAATCTTAGGCCTGGTGGATTTTAAATTTTAGGTAGCACCTTCTCTAAAAAAAAACAAAAAAATCTGGACGTCTCAAACTAATGCGACAAATAGTTTCAGCATCCTAGATTAGTAGGAATTAGCTAAACTAAAGAATGTATGACATCCACTAATTATTAAATTAGAAATTTTTAATTCGTATGTAACCCATTTTTCATCCACTGTTATGATATATTTAAGGATTGGTTAGTTAGGATGATGTATTTCTTATTACAATTGATTACGACAAAACAGAAATTACTTATGACTCAACATAATAACTTTTTACCTGTAATATTTCCATCACTTAAGAAGGATCAATAAATACTTCCTGATGACAAGCCCATCCAGACATTTACTATTGTTTTATTTTCTGTAAGTGATTCACTACCTCAGGCAGTATTTTCATTGAACTTTGATTTCTTAATAAAACATATGCATTTTATCGTATTTGGATGTTCATCTATTTTTTTTTTTAAAGCTTTATAGCCACACTCCGTGCGGACTTTTCAAACTTTTCTGCAAGAGGTTAATTAGGTCTCCGGCTCAAAGCTAAAGGGACCTCTGTCCCTGCTTAGGAAACAGCAGTGATAATTTTGAAGAAATAACTTTGAATTCTTCAATTCATTCCGTGGAACTTCAAAATCTCACTTTAATTCTGATTCGGGCTATAAGTCCAATTCCGGTCAAAAGACCGATTTGTGCCGGAAGTCCAACCTGGGCCAAAACTCCCATTTTGACCAAAATTCTAATTCAGACCGAAAACTGAATTCTTCAAATCATAAACTCTGCAGAACTTCAAAAGCTCACGTCACGAAACCTCTTACTTTAACTCTGATTCCTTGGCATTTTGAAGAAATAAAATTGATTTTATCAATTCACAAAGTTTTGGAGATATTTCAAATTGAATTTAACAAAAACTTTTAAATTCACAAAGTTTTGAGCTACTTTAAACTCAATATAGATTAAAAACTTTTAAAATCACTAATTTTTTCAGTTATTTTAAAATTTGAATTTTGAACTGTTCCCTCGTCATCCGGCTAAAAAATCCCACTGCTGAATGTTCAAGCAACAGATGAAGGGCAGATTTTCAATCCCAGGATCATCCTGATTCCAAAATGGTATGTCTATGTAGAGCAAATGTGGCCCGAATTTGAGGGAATTCAGACACACGGACAGACAAACAGAATTTGCCGTTTATTTACTTGATTTGAAATGTAATAAATATTTAATTTAAATGCTTTAGAGATAAAATATGTATATCTGAGATTGGGGGCTGTTTTTTTTTTTTAATCATTGCACCCCAAGCATGGCAATAAAGTCAATAAAACACAAGAGCTTACTGAGTGAATGAAAACATTATTAAGGAGAGAGAACAATAAAAGAACAAGAATTAAGAATACAATTAACGATTGACATTGTATTAAATATTTTTGAAGATCAAAATTTACTGGAAAGCAAGAAGCTGAAAGACAAGCGTTTGAGAGTAAAAACTGTTAGCCTAGCACTTACGGTTGCATCTAGCCATTTTGACTGTAAGATGATGTGACTTTGCCGTCAGTCTAGTTATACGCTCAAATTCATAAAGTCGAAATACAAAAGATGAAACCTCATCAGAACAATTACCATGAAAGACCCAAGAATTTTTCAGTACACCTTTGTGTATATATATATATATATATATATATATATATATATATATGTGTGTGTGTGTGTGTGTGTGTGTGTGTGTGTGTGTGTGCGTGCGCGTGCGCGTACATATCGGTGTAACTCAAAAAGGCATAAGTTGACATACGCCCATTTTTACATGTTTATCCGTTTTTTGAAACAAGCAAGCATCTCTATCAGATGACAGCGACAATATTTTGATACAAAGCTTTTTGTGAAGTTACACCTCGATGAAAATATATATGGGTATTATTATGTCGTTTTCCTTTCGAATATTTTAGAATCTTTTACATGTTTTTTTATCATTTCACAAAAAAGCAATATATATGTATATGGTGATTGCCAACTCGTGTGCAAGTACGGTTATTACTACATATCTTTTTGGAGAATATCTACAGATATGCTGAACGAATGTGGCTCTTTAACCCAGCAAGGGACCCACATACTCTGGCACAAACAAGGCACTTAAGAGGTGCAACAGCGGGTGTTACATTATCATGCAATTTAAAATGTCGCATGAAACCGCTTCTGGGCCCTCATATCTTACCACAAATATCACATTTCAGTTGCTGGATGTCTACGGCTATATAGTCGGTTGCCACTCCCCGTCAGTGCGGTCTCACGTGACTCCATAAACCAACCATCGACAAACACACTGTACCACAATCTGTACACGTCAGATCGAGCTGTCTGTGGGTGTCTTCAGGAAGTTCATCTGCAACACACACACACACACACACACACACACACACACACACACACATATATATATATATATATATATATATATATATATATATATATATATATATACACTAATCGAGGTATCTGGTGTTGCCTGCCTGGGTGTACATGACTACAATTGTATAACCACACCCCTGTATACCCGCACCTCCTGTCTAGAAATGTCTGCCTCCGTCCACGCTTGCATGCATCATTTGTTGGTATACTACACCTACCCTCATTTTTTTACGGTATGTCTTTCACAAGTGTTTGATTATTCTTAATAAAGGAATTCCATCGATAAAACCTTCTTGTGTGGTCGTCGCTCGGTGTTAAATTGTTTCAATGTTTTAGATATTCAATACATTTTCTATGGCCGTAATAAATTTCAAATACTATGGCATTGTTCAAAAATCTAATAATCAAACAAAAACAGTGATGAAACGTCAGAGCTCGATTCAGCTGTAAAGCGGGGAGGTGGTTTAAGAGGTTCTTTGGGAATTTTTCCCTTTTAACGCTTCAATAATCCTCCTCAAACAATCTTTGCATCAAAGGTTGTTTGAATGCCAGTTCAGAATGGAATCATATGAAAAAAATATTGGCTAAATGACAAAAGCCGATTTGGGACCTAGTTTTGTCGCAGATTTCGTCCATTTAACTCAAATAATCTAAATCAAACATTCACGCAAGACAGTTTATGTGCCATATGTAATTTACGTGACAAATGGATGGGATGAAAAACCAGGGAGTTATGGCTGAAAAACGGCTTTTTGAACATTTTTTTCGTTATACGGGATGAAGCGAGAAGGAATAAAACCACATTATCTTACATGATGGCAAATTTTTGAGACATGTTCGAAAAAAATCGGATAAAAAATTGAGAAAGTTATTCAAGTTTTTATTTTAAGTAGTACACACACACAAAAAATGTTTTTTTCAATGCTTTTTGCAATTTTTTATGTGAAGCCAACGTCGCAGGAAAACTATCAAGCACTCTACATAAACCTCGTAACATGAGCTGATGTTTTGCATTAAGAGCAAAGAACATCAGTTCATCCAGTATAAATTTTGTTCGCCTGTAACTTTGCCCTGGTTTTTGCAAAAAGCCGCACCCACCTTTAGTTTTATCGATTTTTCTGTCAAACCCGGAGGACCTTGAGATTGATAAGTTGGTCTTGATCTAAGTTGGTAAATTTGCAACATGTGTGTACAATTTAATCGAAATCGGTCGAGAAATGTGGACGTTCATAAATAGCACACAGACACACACACAGACGTCTTCTTTTTTATATATATATATATATATATATATATATATATATATATATATATATATCTCGCAAGTTGTTGATGTATTTAGTCATGCTTTATTGCCAATCTATTTATTCTCCTTTATTCCACCAGCAATCAATCAATTCATTTTGTAAAGGTTGCACAATCTAAAAAAAAAGAAAACATAACCTGCTATTTGTTTAAATGAACAATGCCAAGACCTCAATCAGACAGCACTTAACAATAAACGTAAAATGCTGATTGTCGTGCATCGAAAGTGTAGTGTTTAAAAATAATTACAATAATGTTACACTTTTAACTGGAATCAGTCGTGTCCCCAAGTGGGACATGTTATAACTGAAGCGAGCGGAGTATCTGGGGATTCTGAACACTGTCCACCGACTTCCCTAAAATAGGAGGATTGTAAGCTGCCAGAAGCATTCGCGATAAAAGCCATAATGTTGAAGTAATATATTGTCTTTGCCCATGCGTACACGCGTGGAGCCATATATTAAAGTGCATTTTATCGTCGAAACTATAATCTTCGGCAATATATGGTGTCATAGAGTTCTTCCATCCTTTTTTTCCATCATAGAGTCAGTACTTTCTGAGCGACTGTTCGGTTAAACTCTCTTCCTACGGACGGGAGGAACCCGAAGGAGGCTACGCCGAAGGGCGGAGTCTCCTTCGGGGAGGTAGACCGGACCTGAACCCGTTTATACGGGTTCGATGGGCATATTTTTGGCCGAGCCCACGGGCTCGGAATGCCCACGTTAAAAAGGCCTTGTGCCACATGACACCCTCGTGGTGGGGGGTGACTGAATATCGTCATAGAGTTCTTTATTTTGGGAAGGAAATTATTACCCAAGTATACTACACTGCATTTGATGCAGCTTCAAGTACACATTCTATTGGGAGATTGATTGATTCATTTTCTACGGCTTATCAAGCCTTTGCAGATTATTTAAAGCTATAAAAAAATTTAGATAGTAAAGTTTTTTTGAAACAATAATAGTTTAGTGATACAAGTCTTACTAATTAACACATAGCTGGGGGAGAAGAGGTGGATTCATACCTTTCCCAAGAGGTATTTGTGCGTAGCGAATATAACGAACCTGACTGGGACTCTGATTAACAATTCCATTACACCACTCGCACATCCAGGCTTACAGCACCTGATATTCCAAAGCGGTCACCCGTCTAGGTACTGACCAAGCTCGACGTTACTTAACTTCGGTGATCGTACGAGACAGGTGTCTCAACGTGATGTGGTCGTAAGCCTCTGTTGAAGGGTTTTGTGAACAAGTAAATATATAGAGTGCGTCTAGTATTTAAGAATACATTTTCCTGTCAGCTGCATACAACGGCCTTCTCAGATTAATGGTTAAAATGGCTTTGAGCGAGTGAAGTCTGTGAGTTTTGGCGAAGACCCTTCTTCTTCGAACTTTGCGAAGTAGCTTATGAATCCCAAAAAGAACTGTACTGTACGTAATAACAGAAACCACATCACTTGAGAACTATCAACAGCACCCATAACTAAAACGAATTGCGCATGTAACTCGAAGAGAAAATAATGATACAATGAAGAGGTTGAGGAATATCGGCAGCATCAACAACTAAAATGTTTATCCTATGTAACTCGAAGAGAAAATAATTTCATGATCAAAATGTTGATGTTCCACACTACTTCAAACAAAAGGTTAGGAAGGAAACTGCCATTAATACTGGAAAGAGTGATAACAGCTATTGGAATTGAGAAACCTATTTTCCTGAAAAATTGTTTTAAGAAAAAGATTTTGTAAATTTCAACAGATAGCAATACTGGCTGCTTGCTCAATGAA
Organism: Acanthosepion pharaonis; assembly: GCA_903632075.3. Taxonomy (NCBI): domain Eukaryota; kingdom Metazoa; phylum Mollusca; class Cephalopoda; order Sepiida; family Sepiidae; genus Acanthosepion; species Acanthosepion pharaonis. Next base: position 279,411 of record CAHIKZ030000849.1, on the reverse strand, counting down.
TGCCAAATTTTTCCTTGTAAGGAAACAGCTAATATTATCTAACTGACCAACAAACTAAAAATCTAGTCTGTTTTTTTTTCAGCCGCTCCATGGAAACTTTGATTATAACACAGTAGATGAAAAGCCACGTATCTCTCGTTGCTTTTATCATCATCCATACAGATTCTAGAATTGCAATTTTCTTAAATGTTGTTAGGTCTTTTATGCTTAAGATAATAAAAGAGATCTTCAGTGGCCAAAAGAACGACAAAAAACAGTCTTAATAGTCATACATTGTCAGGAATATCGAGTTCGTTCAGTAAGATTTGAACATCATTGGCAAGAACTCCAAATTATCAATGATGGCCATTGCCAATCATCTTCAGGTATCGGAGCCAACAAACAGACGTGAAGACATCACATACAAATCATACGTTATGAGGAGAGCAGTTTATGTCTAATAGTACCCTGGGGAAACGTGTGATCAGGTCGAAGAGATTGTTAAACAAACTCCAATATAACCCGAGAAATCCGAAATATTTTTTTTTTAATATCAAAAAGTGAGCAGATGAAATAACATGTAGCTGTGTGCTAGCCACACTGATGTCTCTGCTGTTATGCACAGCAAGTTCCTAACATCTATGATGGTCTTGGGAGTCGTGAGCAATGAAAGACATGTCATGACTCCCCATTTATTGCCACAAGGCCGTAGGGCCAATGCCATCGCTTACGTCGAGACATTGGACACCGTTATCGAGTCCACGATCGTGGAGGTAGCTCGTGGGAGGCCGTACTAGCAAGACACTGTCACACTCCTAGAGTCGGTAAGACCAAGGAATGGCTGGCTGAATCATATTGTCCCAGTATCTGGTCTCCTATCCCTTCTGATTTAAACCCTACAGACTATTATATATCGGGTGTCGTTGAGAGGGAGACCAACAAGTATGCCTACAATACGAAGGATTCGCTGAATGCTACTATATATGGGGTGGCGGTGCATTACCAACAGGAATAAAGAACACCCGATTAATGCATGGAATCGTTTTAGAAGCATCATCGAAGAACTAATGGAGGGGGATGGTGGATATATTGAATAGATTTATATTTTGTGTATGTACACTACAGTTCAAAAGTTTGAAGCATCCCCTAGAATTAGCATGGGATAAACTTGACAAAAGAGTGAGAAAAAAAAAATTGAAAAAGAGCTCTTAGAGACATTGAAAAAAGGATGGAATCAATTATCAAACATATTTTGAGAGTCTTTTGTAACGAATGTCAAAACTTTATGCTGCAGTAATCAAGGCTAAAGGAGGATATTTGGACAAGAGCAAAATTTAATCATAAAAATTATTTCCTTTTTGGTTATAATAGAATTTCTAATAAAACTCATATCTTTTTTTAACGCTGTATAATAATTTTCTCTTATTTAATGTACAAACAACTACTTTTGGGGCCAATTTAAAAAATGTCCTGAGGTTGCCTCAAATTTTTAAACTGTAGTATATGTGGGGAAATGTGTATTAAAATCTGTAAAAGAAATATATTGCTTTCTATGCTAAATAATATGATTACGTCAAATTAAAGGCTGTTCTTAAATAACTGACGCACACTATATACGAAGGTAAATAAGAAATAAAGGCAATTTCCATACAACCCTTTTATTTCAAAATGCCTTTACTTTCTGATCTAAGTGTTTATATGGACTTTTGTCCTTGTTTTGGTGTAAGGAACCCGACCCAAAGTTTGTAAAAGTATTTTTGTTAGACACTCTCTCTCTCTCTCTCTCTCTATATATATATATATATATATATATATATATATATATGTGTGTGTGTGTGTGTGTGTGTGTGTGTCTAGATCACAATATAAAAATTGCTAATCGACAACACAACTATCCTACACTATGAAAACAACAAATTTAGATTACAGATACTAGAAACAACTTATATTAAATACTTAAAGCCGGCACTGAATAGAATCAACTATGAATACTGCAATAATGTTCTGAAATGCCTGTAAAGGAACAGTTTTATCACGCTTTAATGCGCGCGTGACCATGATATTATAACATAGAGGAAAAAATTCCATAATGGATAATTTTTCACGTTCTAATGAACGGTCAGCACATTGTCAACCGTTTTGCATTTAAAAGCATAATGAAAAAAATTACGGTGATGGATAACAACGCACAACTTTGTATAAATACTCAAAATACTAATGAACAACGTATAGTTTTGTATTACTTAGAACACTGAAGATGATCTTGAAAGAAGATCGAAAGTACTTGGGAAATGGAAATAAAAGAAATTTAAACAGCTATTGTACATTTCTCTCATCCTTCAACATCAATACACGGAAGGTTATTCGTGAGTATGAACGGGTCTTGTCAAAAATTAGCAGACATGATGTCTGTAATTTATTCAATCAGACATGTCTAAAAGAGAATTTACTGCCTAAATACACAAATGTGTGTATATATATATATATATATATATATATATATATATATATATATATATATATATATATATTATATATATTACGATAAACGTGCAATCAATTTACAAATACATGAATTATTCACAAAAAACTAATGCAAAAGGTTAATGATTTAAATGGCGAGACATCCATCATCGCAAACAATTCAAATAATATACAAAAAACCTCCGTATCCGTTATGAATGAAATGATCCTTGTTTATATAAATTTCTGCCGTATTAGTTCTTATTTTACTACAAGCTTTCGTCTGTTCCTACAGACATCTTCAGGTATAGAATAGGTTTTTGTATATTATTTGAATTGTTTGCGATGATGGATGTCTCGCCATTTAAATCATTAACCTTTGCATTAGTTTTTGTGTGAATAATTCATGTATATATATATATATATATATATATATATATATATATATATATATATATGTGTGTGTGTGTGTTTGTGTGTGTGTGGCATATCTTAATTCAAATATGTTTCATTGAATAATATATAATAATACATATTATGTCTATTTATTTTTATAATAATCCTTTATAATTCTCTAATTATCTTCTTGATGTTGAGTTGAAATTCATCAAGGGATACACCGTGTTTTTTTCCTACCCAAGTAGCTATAAAGGATACATTTAAAATTTTAAAATATTTATAACAGAACGCGTTCACACGTGCTTTTAAAGATCACCATCAAAACGATGAAAGTTATAATGTTTGTTTTTGTAATTCCTTGGAAGAGATCGAAGGTACATGGGTAGGAAAAAAATTACGGCCCCTTCCTTGATGAATTTCATCTTAACATCAAGAAACTGATTAGAGAACTGGAAAGGATTATTATAAAGCAAATAGACATAATATATCTATATTATTCAATGAAACTTGTTTTAATATATATATATATATATATATATATATATATATATATATATATATATATATATATATGTATCTCTCTCTCTCTATATATATATATATATATATATATATATATGTATCTATCTCTCTCTCTCTATATATATATATATATATATATATATATATATATATAAATAAATACTTTCATATAAAACATTATATTTTTTTATTTGATATATATATATATATATATATATATATATATGAAGAATGACAAGAGGAAAACTTTTCTTTACCAACGGGTTTCGTCCATAGATGGACTTTATCAAGATAAATATAAAGATTTTATTTTGCGACATGTATTTATAAACAGAAATAAAACTCTCGTTAAAGTTTTAACTTTAAGAACGCTAAAAATAGTCTTACGGGTAACTGTGAAAGTCAAGGTAAACTATGGAAGATGCTAAGTGATTTAATTTAATACTGAATAAACAAAAGTGTTGTTATTGATGCTGTTGATTTTTTTTGTGTTCTTATTTGCTTGTATATATTTTGGTACTTTTTATATTAATGTAATTATTATTTATTATTTTATTTTCATTTGATAAATTATGTATGTATTTATTTGTCTTAAATAACAGATGGTTTTGTTTTAACCATTTACCTTTAATTTTTTTTTTTCAATTTTTATGATCCTCTATGTTGACTTGGAAAAAGAAGAATTTAAAGTACATATTTGAAAAAATTTGGCGCGTAGTTTAACATTTTAGCAAAACTTGATTACGGCACACTTAAGAACTTTCAGTCTAAGTAAGTTATTTTCTCTTTTAATAAGTGTGGCATTCTTTAGATCGAAGTTGTGGTTGATCTTATTTCTTTGTATTACTAATGTATTTGATAAATTGTCCTATATAAGATGATTTTTGCGTTCATAGATAATTACAACCACATGTGAAACTATTATGTATATGATCAAAACAAAAATGGCCATAGCAATAATAATTTTGAAGCAGGTATATATATAAAAAAGTCACACTGTTCCATACAATATATTGGGGAAACTTGCTGAAAAAAATCTATGAACGCAAAAACGATCTTATATATAACAATTTATCAGCTGCATTAGTCATACACTGAAATTCTACTTTCCGTGTCGATAACATGTACGCTATGCACACATATTTGAGAACACTTAATTCGACATGTGCTTCGGCTTTTAGCAGATTTTTTTTTCATATTTAACAGTTGTAATCGACGACTAATGAGGGATACCGCCCAGGTTGGGAGACCCTAGTCTAATCGAACATAAGTAATACGATAATGAATCGATATTAATAAAATTCGTGATTTTGACCGTGTTAAATAAAAATCATAAAACATTTCTGTTAGAATCATCCACCCTCGTTTAAACGTAAAGAAACCTCAAAATCGATGATTAGAATATTAATTAACATCGACGACCTGTCGTTCTTTTAATCAATGTATATGCAAGTCAAATCACTCCGTGCAACTGTCTGAAAAGTTTAATTAAATCAGAAGAGGAATGAAGTTTTCAAATATTCATTTAATGTAAAAACGTAAATACTAAAACACTCTAGTGAATCACGCTAAACGTCGAAATCGAGGAATATTAATCAAAGTCAAAGACCAATCGATACCGATGGTAATATTCTTGAACTTTTAATTTAAGGTTTACCAAATGAGCGCACCAGTAAGTTCTTTCTTCGCGTAATATTTATCCCGAGTATAAATATAAGTAATCTGCATACAACGGGTGGGTGGGGTATGGTGGAACCATAAAACAACATATAACATTTTTGCCATTGACATGAAGTGGAAAGATCATATTGAATCAATTACTAGGTTTGCTTCTATGAAAGTCGGTTCGTACCAGACAGTATTTTTTTGTGCTAGAATTTTATTTATTCCTATTATGTATTCTAGCAGTATAACCCGTCTTTGACCGGGTCTTTCATTACTGGGAATTTTTGCTGTTCAGTTCGAGTATAAAGTCAGCCCACCCGAAAATCAATATTAGTAATAACAATTGGGTGCAACTGAGGCACATCACCAAATGACAGGGGGGGGGCGGTTAACAATTTGAATGGGATTGACCCTGAAAAGGGCCTTTTGCGTTCTCAATCTTGTTTCAACCTCACGCACAGCAGCAGTTGAAGAGGGGTTTCTCCTGAGCCATTTAGCCCTTGGATCATCATTTTCAGTCCCGCGCGCAGAAGCGTTCAGGTATGCTCTTCTGGAAAACCAGTGGCTACGCTGATCTTCGGACTCTAGTTGAAGCATTCCAAGAGGCATTTTGAGACAGGCGAACTGAACGTCCTAAAAACAATTCACACACACGCGAACGCGCATACATTTTGGGAATTATAGATATAGATAATATTATTGTAATAATTTGAAGTATTTATCTTTATTAAAGTTTTTATGAAAGATATATATCCAAGAATAGATAGTAAATAGTAAAACGTTGCTGAGAGTTATAATGGACAGGAAGTAGTGGAGAGCCATTGTCGCCAGCAATTTAGACTCAAAACCGGCACTGAAGAACTATCTATCAAAGAAAAAAATCATCGAAATCGGATGAAAACTGTGGAAACATATGAACAATATCCGATCACACACACACACACACATATTTTAAGAATTATAGATATAGATTCTGCCATTCGTCCGCGCTTTGAATATTGCTGCCATATATGGCCTGGCACTCCTGCTTTATATTTAGAAATTCTTGGTAAAATCCAATGAAGAATCTGCAATGTCATTGATACTGACCTGGCATCTCGACTTTTCCCACCGACGTAATGTAACTTCCCAGTGGTTTTTCTATAAATATTTTCTTGGTAATTGGTCTGATGAACTTTCCTCGATAATTGTAAATAGAGGGACTAGTTACTATTTTCATAGTAACAAAGAGGTATTATGGTGGTTGTAGTAAGAAGGTACGTATGAATGTGTTGTTTTGGTGCATGGAATATTGTTCGTACGATTGGGTCAGTGTTTGCGGCTAGCTAAGTTATAGTTAAGACAGAAGAAGACCGTCCTTTTCCCCAATCGCCATTTTGGCCTTGTGCCACATTTCTGTATTAAACAGAATAAATATCACTTTCCTCGATAGTACCTAGACGTTATGAATTTAAGTGTAGTACTACATCGTTGTGCGTTGTGGTGTAATGGATATCGGCTCGGATTGAGATCTCGGAGAGCTGAGTTCGAATTCTAGTCAAGTTTGTTAGATTCACTTACGCGCAAATACCCTTTAGGAAAAGGTATAAATCCATCTCTTCTACCCACAGGTTGAATAGTAGGACAGGCTGGGTTCTTTAGCCTTCTTTAATCAATCTACTACAGAAAGAAAGAAATGGCATCCTACTGCGGGAAGAAATCTGCTTCGTCAGTTATATATCAAAAGAGACATGATCACCCAGGCGTGTATTACGTATGACACTTAATTGACTGACTGCATTGACAGCAAGATTTCATCATTATATAGTTGAAATGACTAGATGTAACCGTAAATTCTATGCTAAGAGTTTCTTCCCACGCACTTCTCGTTTGTGAAACTCGCTTCTTGCTTTCCAGTCAAATTTGATTTTCAAAAATTTAAATGTCAGTTGTTATCTTTTGTCTTCTTAATTTCTGTCTTTTTATTGTTTTCACCTCTTTTTTTTCTTATATTCTTTCACAATCAATAATCCCCTGCGTCTTAGTGGCTATGATGCCTTGTTTCTGTGTGAAATTATTATATATATATATATATATATATATATATATATATATATATTCTGGACACTGATGAAACACCAAGAAGTATCACTTGACGGAACATACACAAGGATGTTACGAGCTGCATTGGACATCACCCGACAAAGAAACGCCTATATGGACACCTTCCTCCTACATTCGCTAAAAGCGATAAGGCTTCGGCTAGCTGGTCACTCCTGGAGAAGTAAGTCAGAAGTTGTGAGTGACACCCTCCTATGGAACCCATTGCGTGGCAAAGATCGGTTAGAAGACCTCATAACACCTACATTGACCAACTTGTAGATGACTCTGGATGCCATCTGGAGGACCTGTCGACAGCGATGTCTGACAAAAATGGTTGGAAGGAATCAGGAGAATCCGAGGAGAATTCTCGACTTGATGATATATTCTGAACCAGCGTGTCATCTAGGGTAAAATGTTTACCATTTGTTTGAACTTGGAATTTGGAATTAAAACTATATCCCATTTCATAAATATTTAGTTCGTTAATTTATTTCTTTAGCAAATTATTAACATTATTATTTATTAATTAATAATTTATTTATAATTTATTTTTGTGTCGCTATCGAAAAGTACAAAAGCAAATCTAATATGAACAGGTGGCTTTAAAAGATTCCTGACATCAGTCATTGTTTTTATTCAACAGTCGTGCATCACTCAGTTTACAGTTTTTTCTTCTTCCTCATCTTCTTTTGTGTGCAGTGACCCTTCAGGGCATAGGCGATCATGGCTCTCCATAACTTCCTATCATTTGTAGCTCGAAGCAACGTTTGTCTTTTACTATCCTTCCCAGTCCCTGTTCTGTCATCCATTTACATAATCTCGTAAGTTCTTTAATATTTTCATCTGCCTCTCTTGTCTTCACAAAATCATGTGAGTGTCAAATTCTCGAAGCCCTCCTTCCTTATTATGTGTCCCAGAAAATTTAAAGGTCTTATTCTGATTCTATCTATATGCGTCTTTTTGTTCACATTTTCCTTCAAACTTCCCCGTTGCTCACATCTTCTGTCTATGACATTCTTAGAATCCTTCTGTAGAACAACGTCTCTGTTGCTTCCGATCTTCTCCTGTTCTTCAAGGAAATTATCCAGAATTGAGTGCGATACAAGAGGACCGATATTGCATAGCAGTTATGCACTCTTTTCTTTGTTTCTAATGAAATTTTCCTCTTTATTAATATTTTGTTTAGCTTTTGGAAGGCGTCTTCCGTTATCCCTATGCGTCTTCGGATTTCGCTGCCACATTTTTTCAGAGATAGTTGAATTTCTGCACATGATTTTGACGTCTCCAATTCGTTGCTCACACCGTGGACTGCCCCTTTTGCTGACGACCCTATATTAGACTTCTTAAAAGTTAGTCAATTTTTCTAGCTTTCCTTTACGAACATGACTAGCTGTGTCTACAGTTTTTTGTGTGTCTGCCATCAATTTGTCTCATTGCACATCTTATGTCATTAAGATTGTGCCCAACAAAAATAAATCCTGGTAGGACTTCTAGTTTTATTAGGATCACCACTACTGTAAGGATTAAATAAATCCGGCGAGAAGATGCATACTGGTCTTACGTCCCTTTCTCTGTGTACTTTAAGAATTCATTTTTTATCCTGATGCAAACCAGTAAATGTCAGTTCACAGCTAGTAATAGTAAAAACGTAATAGTTTAAGTTATCCATATTTCTTAGATGATGAATTGCTGTGATTAATCTTTGACTAGTTTTCCTTTTCAATTTATTTTGATGTTTGTTTACACATTGTACAAGTAATAGATGTACAGGGTGCAACGAATAAGTTGTCTAAATTAAGCAAAAATGAAAATAACACAGACATTTTAACAGATATATTTACCAAAATTACACAAAAATATCTTGAAATAGTAAAGAGTAAATTGATTCAATAAAAATCGCCATTGGCTTCAACCACGGCCGCCGGACGACTTCGGAATCTCCTGAAACTCTTCTGGACTGTCTCCTTGCTTAAGTTGGTGAATGCTGCAATATTCCTTGCCTTCAGTTCATCTTTGGTTTTACAAGGACTTTTGTTGGTCTCTCAGTCAGACGCGACGTGCACATAATAATGAAGGGGTTGCAATCTTGTGGGTCCGTGTGGGCATATGGAAAGGGTGATGTGCTAGCAGAAATTGTCTGACTGAGTTTTCCTGCTTATGTGGCATGGTGCAGAGTCCTGTTGCTAGATATATGGTCTTCCATCAGCCACCCTCTTGCACCAGGGAACCATTACCTCCTCAAAGCACTTGATGTAGCCATCCGTGTTGAGTTTGAGACCCCGTGGAAGATGTAAATGTCTTAAATTCTCAAAAGTTCTTGGATGAAGCATTGTTTTTATTTCGACAATTTGTTCATTTTCATCGCGACTCTCAGATAGTTTTTAAATTCTTCTGCCAGCAGTCAGAATGGGATTGTGATTGAGTTACTTAAGGGCAACACTACAAGATGCTACCAAATCAAAATATTGACCTGTCAACTAGAGTCATGTTCTTAAATAACCGGCCATGTCATATCTAAACTCTCATGTGGATGTCATGGATAGCATCCAACTCGTCCAAAAATGTCTAAACTGAAAAGAAAATCGACTGCTTTTCTTGTCTTAAATTTTAAGCTTCTTCTCATCAAAATCATAGATTAAACGTTGAAAATTAAATAACCATTTCTTGAAAACTGTTCAATAACTTATCTCCTCAAATTATCCAGGCAAGGTTAATGATAATCTCTGATGTTTTTTTGACCAGGGCAAAATCGAAAGAACCCGTATCTTAAAAAAAAAGAGAGTACTATTTAGCAGTGGATATTTTCCATTGTTTGGCGACGATGTTGGGTATATTTTTTGGAAAGATGGAAAAAGAACAAAAGTTGTTAGGTGCTACAAAGGACAGGAAATTGTGGAGAGCCATGATCGCCAACGTCCTAAAGGAACACGGCACATAGAAGACGAAGAGTATTTAGGTCAAAACAAGCATATCTCTCAGATGAGCGTAACTAGTGTGGTACTTAGACATACCTGCAGATAACACTTTTTATTAGTACTTGAAGGAAGACTCACCATTTCATAGCCGTACCAAACTGACTCTACTATACTGTACAGTCGACAAAATCAAAAACAAACAACACGCATGCGCGAAATTAAAAAATATAAAATGGCGATAATTTACCCATTGTACCATATATATATATATATATATATATATATATATATATATATTATATATATATATATAATTCACAGTGTTATTCTCAAAATTAATAATGTCATTCAACCTTGAGATCAATTCTGCGTGATTAACCCACATGATCTGTCAAGGACTTCTCTTAACGACATCTATGCTGTGTTGTATAAAAACCGTTTAAAATGATAAGAAATAAATTCTCTTTCTCTTTTCTTTTGAGTCGGGTATTTTTTTTTTTTTCAACTGTAAGATGCCATAGTGGAAAGACGTGTCTCGTTTCCCCTCTGAGGAACATAATTCCCAGGCATAGTACATGTCGTATGGGGACCACGTATAGCATTTATAATTTTAGAATTATAATTTAGAAAAGAAAGAAATTCCCACCAGCGATCACAATAACATCTCCACTAAAACTAATCCCATACATTTATATTTCTCTCCTTGTCTGAAATATTCTACCGAATGACGTTACTATTGCTAACCTTTGCTCTGTGTAAGGGCCTATGTATTATTGGTAGACGAGTAGTTTGTAAATTTGACTCTTCAATACCAAATGGATTCAATTTCGCGTCTGTAAAAGTCATTGTGCTATTATTTACTTTTATTTCTAAAAGGAAAAACTTGAAACTTTATTTTTTAAAAATCAATAAATATACATAATTCTACAGCAATTTTTTTTCATCTTGACAAGCCTGATCTGATTAAAATTTTAAATTACTTTTATTGTCGGCAATTATTTACATTATCCGAACAGTTTATTTTACTCTCATTGAACTCTTCAAAGGACACTGAATGTGAATTCAACTGGCACCAATATTTATGCTTTACATCGTCGGGCTCGGTGCCGTATTTCAAAGACAGATCGAAGCAACGCATAACTTACCAGGCGATATTGAGTGAATGGATAGCAGAGCAGGTTTTTGTAGATCATGTCTCTCCACAACTTCCTGTCTTTTGTAGCTCTCAAATAAATTTTGTCTTTTTGCCATCTCTCCTAAACATTGCTCTGCCATACAGACCCTCAAGCTCGCCACGTAACACACGCGTTGCTTTGCCATGTCTCTTTCAACTTCAATCTGTCTTTTTCAAAACCACTTTCCTCATTATGTGCCCTAGAAATTTCAACTGTCTCTTCCTGAACCTTTATCATGCTGCAGGCGACAATTGTCGCCGTAGAATTCTCTCCCTTTGCTACTCTAGGCGCATTCTGTCGCCTTGAGACGGTTTCTATAAGAAGGTTAATTTTCCGTTTGCCGACCCCGTTTTGAATTCTTCTATACTCTACATGTGGCGCATGACCGATTACACCCACGTTAATTTTCTCGGTATTTTTTGTAAACAAAAATGGCCGTGTCAATATCAAACGAAACATTTATTCAGGAGCTTTTTTTTGTTGTTTTTTTAATGTATTTGTTTTGTATTTCGCGTTTCAATTTTTTTTTTGTTTTCAACGTCAGAACATGTATGCAAAACGTAATGCATTACATAATGCATTACATAATGCATTACATCAAAATATTACTCAGCCATTCTTTGATTAGTATACAAAAAATAAAATCTATCGAAACAATACAACGAAAGTTATAACAATTTTAAATGCAGTGACAGGGGAGACAACTCTGGAAAGAAATTAGTGTGGTAAAGGTTAAGTATAAGTGCCCTTCTTGTTGTCATTGTCTCTAGATTTATGTCGTTGGTCACATGTTCCGTCCATGGTATTCTCAGCATCCTCCTGTAGAACCATATTTCTATTGCTTCAAGTCTCTTCTTCATCTGTGCGGAGATTGTCCAGTATTCACTGCTATATAGAAGGACTGATATTAGGTAACAGTTCAGTACTCTTTTCTTTGTTTCTAACGATATTTTCCTGTTTCTTAATACTTTGCTTAGATTTTAGAAGGCATCTTTCGATATACCTAATGCGTCTTCGGATTTCAATGTCGCAGTTTCCGTCGTCTGTTAATATACTTTCCTGATATCTAAGCTGTTGTACCTGCTAGATTTCGGGATCTTCAATTTGTAATTTGCATGTTGGGCTGTCCATTTTGCTAACACCCATGTATTCAGTCTTCTTGCAATTGATGTTTAGTCCTTTCTTCTCGCTTTCCTATTTTCTGTAGTTTCCTCTCTCTCTCTCTCTCTCTCTCTCTCTCTCTGTGTGTGTGTGTGTGTGTGTGTGTGTGTGTGTGTGTGTGTGTGTGTGATATAGACTTGGAAATAGAAGTTGCAAGAATATGGCATTGGAGCACAACCAGTATTCTAACAATACTCTCATAAATTTTTGATTGCGCTCATATCGGGCGACCATGATTATCACACCGTTCTGGGCAAATTGTGCCTGATGGTACAGTGTATTATCCTGGTGGATTAACCCATCATTATTGGCGTACCTGGAGTCCAGAATAGGTATAAATAGCAACTACTTAGTGATTTCACTAGCTCAAGTTCGCTATGTTCGGTGTCATGGCGTTAACAGGAGTAACCCGGTGGATCTTCTGTTCTCATATCCCAAGGAAGCCAACTAACGCTGAACTAACCTGTTAGATATGTGTCTAGTACCTCCTGCACTGAATGTTGATGTGATTCGACCCAGTCAGGCTTGTCTGTTACTGTCTGACGATTCTAGTCAGACGTCTCTAGTTACGACCATTCAGTACTCGAGGTCAGCCACTGACAAGGATTGGGTCAACCCGGTGTCTATGGTGGGCGTTAATAGATTTCATCAATTATTCCCGTCATACACGTGAACCATATACGAAGGATGTTAAGATGTTCTCATAATTTCAGAAAAAAATGTCTTATCCATCTGGAACTCTCATTCGAACTCCGCTATTTTACACCGTCATTCCACGAGTAGCCTAGCCGATGTGTGTCAGCCAATGTTAGAACACAACTGATATGGGTCTGGGCATTTTCATAACTTCAAGGGATGGTGGCGCCTGCTACTATTATAATTACATACTGTTACCCCATAAAATTTTGGCAACTGTATTTTACGAATCAGTTTAACATACGTCTCTAGACTAGTTTGCCTATAAAAATGCTGCTTAAAATTTAATGCTTTTCTTTCTTTTGTCAACATTCAGCATTTCATGCGATTTCGGCAAGTCCTCAAATGTTTAGCAAACTTATCTTGCTTAGTTGTTTTTGTTTAGCGGCATATCAACACCTCTATGGGTTAATTAATGCTGAAATCTAAATATTTTGTATGCAATTTTATTTTATTTTAAAAAATTTTTTTTTTTAGATAATAATGGTTTTCGTGATACAATTCTTACAAATTAATCGATAGCTGGTAGGGGAAGCGGTGGATTCATGCCTTTCCCAATTGTGTATAAGTGAATATAACGAGCCAAACTGGAATTGGAACTCGGCTCTCCCATTAATAATTCCGAGTCATTATCCATTACAGCGCCCGCACATTCAAGCTTTACAGCACCTGATATTCCGATGCGATCACCTACCTAGGTAATGAACAGGTAATTCGACGTTGCTTAATTTCGGTAATCGTACGGGAACCTGTGTTCAAGGTGATGCAGCCGTAAACCAACATCTTCCAAACTGTCATTCTTCTTTTACTTGGAGAGGATCTGATGCAGATTATTCGATGGTTGCAATGGAAAAGTCTATTTAAGTCTGACAAGTGTGATGAAACAATTGGAGTCGATAAACAAAATGGCTCGATGGCTCGATGTTTAATCATGTCAAAACAAATTTGACGAGATTGCATTGATAAATTTTATACTATTCACATTGTTCGAACTGTTTTCCTAATCTTTATTGTCCTATTCACGTCTCGGTCGTTGTACGCTCCGACCTTCTTCAGGCGATATACCCTCAACACGCACGCCACCAATCTGCCGGTGGGTGGAATGCCACTAGCGTTTGCCGCTAGTGACCCACTGTCGGGCCACCAGCGTATTCGTCTTGGCAATGTTACCACTGTCGGGCCGCTAGAGGACCACCGGTGGCTGCCACTAGATGACTTATGGCTAATAGATATTTGCGTGTAGGGACGTTGGAATTTCGAACTGAACCCTTTATTTCATCCACTGGAGTAGATTGTTTTAGTTCCATTGTGCCATGCCTTTATCTCAATTTCAGTTATTTCCCTTTACTAACTCAAGGTTTTTGTTCACCTGTGCTGTGGCCAGATATTGAACTCACAACTCTTATTTCAAGTCACTAGAGTACTTCTACCAACGCTTTTATCCACTGGGCCATATGTCCTTGAATACGGTCATTAAATTTAAAAATAAAGTAAAAGCATTTTTCCTTCTTAGGCTGTTAGAGGATATTTATTTGCGAAAACTTAGCTGGGATAAAGTTCAAATGGCCACACAAGCGAGGAAGATGTTAAAACGATTCTATCTTCAATATACTTGAAGCTCATAACATCTTATTCTGTGATCTTCAAGAATATTGCGTAAGTGCCAATTTAAAAGGAGTAATGGAACGAAAAATAATTCATTATTTGAAGATCCTAAGAAGCGTCTTATTTCGCATATAGTTTATATAAGTGGTTGAAACGTTGACCTTGTAACCGGCACAGACACGTTAAGAGGATGTAGTAACAGCAAAAGGCGTACAACGACTAAAACTCACAAAAACAGATAGAAAGAAACAAAACTTTTGTTCTCACCCACATAAACATGGCTTCACGCAACAGTAAACGAACACGGGTTATTATTAGGTTGGTTGACGTAAATTTGCTTTCTTCTTGTGAGTCAATGGTTAGTAAACGGGTTTAACAGATCTACAGTTACTTTGTGTCAATGTGAATTCGTCTCTTGCTGGGTGTCCAACACTTGTGACTTTTCGCCAGATTAAGCGAATATCTCATGAAGAACTAAATCATTAAACAAAATTTAAATTATTAAACAACATTTTTACAAGCAAAATTTTCATTTACGCTCGTCTTGTGGGATCCAGTTCATCACACGCAAAGGCACGTTACAAAAATGAGTCATGTAAGCGAGCATATGTCAAAACAACGCAGCTTTTGATTTTTTTAAATTATTTCACCCTAAGCAAACACTAACGCTACTAAGACATAAGTGGTTAACATTATTAAGGAGTGAGAACAATAGAAGAGCAATCAAGAAGACAGTAGATAACGATTCACATTGCATTTAAATGTTTTGAAGATCAAAGTTGGCTGGAAAGCATGGAGCCGGAAGGGAGTTCCACAAGCGAGAAGTGTGAGAAAAGAAACTTACAAGAACAAAGAACTTCCAGTTACATTTAACCATTTCAACTGCAAAAAGAATGAAACCTTGCCGCCAATCTAGTGCTGCGTTTAAATTCATAAAGTCTATGTACCCTAGGGAAAGGTTTATCAGAACAATTACCCTGAAAGTATTTATAGTAAAGGCACAGAGAAGCTACATTACGGCGGCGGGAAAGTGACCGAAGCCGGGATGCCAGGTCAGGACCAATAACATTGCAGATTCTTTTTTGGATTATATCAAAGGTCTCTAAATATATAGCAGGAGCGCCAGACCATATGAGGCAGCAATATTTTCAGCATGGATAAATGGTAGATATAAATATGTAAGATAGATTCTGGAGAGAAAAATTGTCTAGAACGACACAGTTGATCAGCATTCTTATCAGCAAACCTATCAATTAATTCAATATATAATCTTTGCAATTCGCGTCGGCAAAGAGCGTTAGACCGAGAAGGCTTAACATGTTACTCTCTTGGAGGTTAGCATCAGCCATACTAAGGAAAGGCAGAAAGGAATCTCTCAGGTCATTCATAGAGTGCAGTTATGTTTTGGAGGTGTTCAAATTAACAGGCTATTCCTTGTCCTAGTCAGCAGCAGATATTAAGTCATTTTTGAGATCAGTTGCCAATTTGACTTTATCGAACCCATCACTTACTATTAAGAGGAAATAGTTGTATCAACATAGGTACCGAGTTGAGAGCTGAAGGCATTAGAATTTTTTTGGCAAGTCATTGTGGCTAACGCGCGTCAGTACAAATGCGAAAGAGGCGCCGGAACGCACGCGGACATGTCTGTCAAAAACAGTTGCATCCGGGTTTTCCCCGTTAGATGAGAGTCAGTTTGGCATGTTCAGATTAATGGGTCTCTCTGCAACTTGTCTAGATCCGGGTTTCTGTTAGCTTTTTCTGTCAATAACAGCGTCGGGAAAACCAGCAGTCAGCAAGACTTGGTGTCTTCTGATGTCGGTTCCGTGGGCATTTTGTTCCGTTAATTTGCTGCATCTTTTGAGATAGTGTCATTTTATTATCTCTAGTCTCATTTCCTTTCTCTGCCTATTAACCCCGAAGCGACTGTGAGAACGATCGTTTAGGTGTCCCCCCCCCACAAGCTCAATACATCACTTGCCGTAGTTTACAACAGTCGTGTTGAATTCCTTAGTCGAAAATTATTAATTGTTCTTCTCGAAAGCAAATGACGAAAAAGGGTTATAGTAACAACTAGCAGGAGAGCCCGGCGTTGCCCAGGGATGTAACAGTAAGAGATAGATCAAGTATCGACCATCATAAAGACTGAAAAATAAAATTGACAAAGATTATTGTTTAAGGTTGACGGACACGCATGTTTTAATTATTTTTTGTTTTTGTTTTTTTGGCTTTTTTTACGAATTGGTCAAACCCAAACTCAAAAAAAAAACACTGTTTTCAATCGTTATGAGTCTACTGATTGAATAGAATTTTATTATAAACAATTGTCTATATATAAACAATTTTTAAAGCATTCTGAATGTAAAAATAAAGAAAAAGGGTGCAAGACAATAAGAAACACTACCTGCCAAAAAAAAGTGAAGTTTTGTTGAAATCGGTTGAAAAATGTAGGAAATCCGATCCCATATATAAACGAACACACACACACACACACACACAGGCACACAACCTGGGTTTTATAATAAGTATAACTCGATATGAGTTGTCCCCCTTTCATTCTCGACAGCGATGCCTCTTAATGGTGTTTTCAAATTGATTTCGTGCAAAAACAATTGTGTTTTTCCAATTTTTGGCGCTGTCAGAACCACCGCAAGGTAATTTTACGTAGTCTTATGAAGTTTTGTTGAAATCGGTTGAAAAATGTAGGAAATCCGATTCAGTATATAAACGAACAGACAGACACACACACAACCTGGGTTTTATAATAAGTAAGATTCTAAATTATTCTTCTCGGTTTGTCTTCCACAATGTTTTACATGTGGTCATTATTGACATTTTCAGGTCATTAAGTTTCTCTTTGAATCTTTTTATATCCAGAGACAAATATCTTAAATCGCACTTATAAAGTTCCCCGTTAATAAATATTTTCCAAATGCTAGATGAAGAATAAAACTTGAGGCAAAAGAGATGCGGTTCTGCAGAAAGATGCTGAGAATATCATGGACGGAACTTGTGAACAACGAGGACATTTTAAGGAATATCGATAGAAAAAGAACATTTGTGCGTAGGATAAAAAAAAAGACAGCTGAAATTTTTGGGAACACAATGAGAAAAGAGGCAGAATGAAAGTATAGCCTACTTGACGAATATGGAAATGTAAATGCATATATATATGTATATGTAAATGTATATGTAAATGTAATATGATAATTTTTTTAATAGCTGGCCACTCGTATTCAAGGATACCCGTCTACTAGGGTGGCTAGCCAATCCATATTGCAGACTCTCGCTCAGGCACATTTGTGTTTGTTCAACACCTACAGAGCCAACCTGTGGTTTATACTGCAACTATGCTGAGCAGACCATAGTTATAGTTTCTGGGAGAGAGCGTATTATCTTGCGAGAGCAACAATCTGGACAAGGCCAGCACACCCAAACCCTCGGTCACGATGACTTCTTACCCAATTTCACTCACAAGGATTGGGTCAACCCGGTGTAAATATAATATATAAATATGTAAATGTATATGTACATGTAACATGTAAATTTATATGTAAATGCATGTGCAAATATAATATGTAAATGTATATATAAATCTATACGTAAATGTAAATATGTAAATGTAATATACAAATTTATATGTAAATACACATGGAAATATAATATGTAAATATATATGTAAATCTATACGTAAATGTAAATATGCAAATGCAATATGTAAATTTATATGTAAATGTATATGCAAATATAATATGTAAATATGTAAATGTATATGTATGTGTATACGTAAATGTATACATGTAAATGTATATGTATGTGTATATGTAAATGCAAATATGTAAATGTATATGTAATATATAATATGTAAATATGTAAATGTATATGTATGTGTATACGTAAATGCAAATATGTAAATGTATATGTAAATGTAATATGTAAATTTATATGTAAATATATATGCAAATATAATATGTAAATATGTAAATGTATATGTATGTGTATACGTAAATGCAAATATGTAAATGTATATGTAATTGTAATATGTAAATATGTAAATGGATGGCAGAAGATGGACAGAGATTGATAACAAGGTGACACACATTGGTTTGAGTTATGAAGAATAGGAAATTATAGAGAGTTTTGATCGCCTACGATCTAAATGTTACAACACTTACAAGAATAACACAAGAAATATCCACATAAATCCATCTTGACAATAACAAATTCCGAATCGTCATAAATCCGACACTTGATATGAAAGAACGTCATATTGGAAATTATATATACAAAACTTGATAGGATAAATTTAACTGGTGTACATCGGGCATTTAGTCTTTTCCTTTCTTTTTCACTCTTAGTAATCCTTCGCGTTTTACTGGCATCGTCGACTTGCCTGGAGTGAAATTATTAAAAAAAATTGAACGAAGTAAGGATATTCTGGAAGCGACTACTTAATAAAAAGACTAAAACAAATCCCGAGTGCCTCTGTTTTCTAAGTGAAACACTAGAATAGGGTTTATAAGTCCTACATGCGATCCAAAGATCTAAATGTGCTAGGAAAATTGTTGGTTCCTTGTATCGCTCCCGAAAAGCACCTGACTCTTACAATGCTTTATATTTCGCCAGATCAAACCAAAGATGGAGTCTTGCTGCCACATCCGGACTGAAGCTACCCAATCATCACGTGTGGGTTATCCCACTTGACTTTGCCCAAAAACCGCTACTAGGGTGCGCTCCTTAAGCCCTTAAAAAGGCGTCTATTTCTCTCCCTAGTCTCTCTTTTACAGCTTTTTAGCGCTGGCCTTCAGATATAGTCGCACGTGGGTAAGTGTCCCTCATTGAGGCGCGTTCATTTTCATGGTTTTCTTTCTTGATTTTATGCTCTTATACACGCGCGTTAATCGCGTGCGCGCGCGCGAGCGCGCGCACACACATTCTTATTATAGTTAGGTTCTTCTTTTTCCTTTCGTTACATGTAATTCCTTTTCTTAATACATAAATTACCGTTTGTTTTGTGTGTACTCGTTTTTTTTTTTTTTTTTTTACTTGGACTTATATTGAGTCCGCCAATATTGTTTGTCGGATAAATTTTCCAGGAGTCCGTAAATATTTACTCTCCAAAGTGTTGATTCCCTCAACATAATGGTGACTAAATATTTACCCAAACATAGAAGCGTCTGGGCGGCCGTATTTGTGATGAATTGTTTTCCGCCCTACGGCTCCTCTCACCACAGAAGAAACGTTTCTAGCCTCTCATTACTCTATTGCTGTTCTTATTGCAAATGTTAGAACGAACTACATTCCTTATTTCCACCAGACCTTCACAGCCAGGACCCAACATGCCATGCACACTGATTTGACTCATCCACATTCTCTTCGAATTGCATTAGTAAGGAAGAAGTTCCACTCAGACAGCTTCTTCTCCGGAACTGCTGCATTGTGCAACGGACTCCTGAGAGGATGCTTCCTTGATCACTACAATCTTAACCTTTCAAACCTATGGTGAACCGCTATCTTACATAACCTCATAACATGCACCCATTGCTGCCCCTACTGTACGCCTTTACCTCATTTTATAAACTTGACTGGCTCTCATACCTTGTATTGGGTGGAGAATAATAAAGCAAATGACATTTACGGTTTTCAGTGAGTTTTCCATGCGATATTAACTCTACAGATAATATCCTTGTATTTGTTAAATTATAAGTGAATGAATTTAAGGTAGGTCCTTTCTTTATTAATAGATTTGCCTGACTCTATCCTATTTTCTTGTGCATAATATTACTTCAGTATAATACGACCCCGTATTTCTACAGCTAAATTCAATATAATTTGGCTTTCTGCTACAACCATCTCTATGTAAATATTTTTTGTAAAGGTGTACCACATTATCCATTAAAATCGCAATGCCGTATCAACATAAATTATCGTGATATATTTTGATTTAAAATTACAAGTGTACATTTATATAGTGATATAATTATGTCGGGGTTGTTTACGTATCTATTTTTCTCGAATTGTTTGAAGTTTTCAAACTAGATATTTCGTGTAAACAAACGAAGGAATAAAATAACAACAATCTCACACACAGCATGGGAATTATCACCCCATTTTTCAAGCGGAAAAACTAAAAAAAAGTACAAACAATTAGGCCTTTGTTGTAGCATCATTGTTATCAAAACATAACACATCTTGTGTATTCCCTTTATTAATTATTTTAATACATTTTGGTGAATTTCCTGTCTTTGAGGCTATAAGAAATTTAAGCTGCTTGAGCGTGTATCGTCTGCTTCTCTGAGAGAAAAACAGACGCTGTGTTGAGCTCTTGCTTAAACTTTTGAATTTCAAAATATTTTTGGTACATTTCGATTTGTGGGAAAATAGCTGCGTTTGCTTTTCATTCGGAACCAATCAAAAGGTTTACCTCTAAATTCCGAGAAGTGAAATCTAGAGCCTATCTGGGTGAATAAAAGGAGAACCAGAAACTGAATTTGTGGAGTCGACGAACAGCTGCTGTCGGACAGGTCAAGGAAAAAAAAACAACAAAATTTGACGAGAATCAGAGAAAAATTGAATGGAACATCAAATTCGCTCCCACATCAAGGAAAACTGTTCGGTTGATGTGACTGTTCTATACTTCGCTGTTACCAAGAACTTAGCTTCGAAAATAGAACATATTCTTTGAAAACTATTCAGAGAAGTATTTTTCCCCTTTATTTATTTTTATGTTGTTTACCTTTTCTTTTTTGCCGCATTATAAATTTTTTTTTTTTTTTTTGTAAAAGAGGATATTTTATTTGCATTGATAATTTCTACATACATGTTATTGTCCATTATTTGGCACACAAAGCACTTAATTTGTGTAATTCGTTCATTTTCGTGTGTTAACAATAAATTTATCGTCTATTTTTTAAAACTCGGTTCGCGTTGATGTCATTGTTGTGTGCCCTTATAAATTAAATGTTATCTCAAACGTTTGTTTGAACTACAGTGTAACCCGGATATAAGAGAGTTGTCGGGACCGGAGAAGAAGTCTCTTATATCCGGGTTTAGTCTATTTTATATACATTAACACAGGCTCTAATTTGGGACCAGAGAAAATCTCTCTTATATCCGGGTTTCTCTTATATCCGGGTTACACTGTATTTTTTTCGTAGTTTTTTTTTTTTTCTAAATATGTCCTTTAAGACAAAAGACTTTCAATTAGCAGATTCCCAAAGAACAAAAATATTACCGACATATCAAATAC
>CAHIKZ030000849.1:252500-255000 GCA_903632075.3 Acanthosepion pharaonis | reverse complement strand
CATCCATTAAACATGGCACGTGGAACTAGAACACTCTAACGAAATAAAGGGTCCATTTCGATATTCCAACCACCTGAAGAAGGCCGGAGTGTACAACGGCCGAAACGTTGTAATAAATATCGCGACAAATATGAGGACAATAGTCCGAATAATGTAAATAATGTACATAATACCTCATCTCAGAAATATAGACAGATACTGAACTGTAATGTTATCGATCTTGACCTAGCATCTCGGCATTAATCTCAGCCATTTACTGTTAGCCTAGCTAGATGTAGTCGTAAGTTCGATTCGAATAGTTTCTTTTCTCGCACTTATCGCCTGTGGAAATCTCTTCCAAATTATTAATTCTCTGCTACCTATAATCTTCAAAAATTAAATGCAACGTCAATCACCATCTTCCTGAACCCTTTTCATTTATTGTCCTTCACTAAAGTCTTCTCATGATCTTTCACTCCCAGTAGTCTTTTGCGTCTTAGTGGTTTTATCGCCTTGATTGGGGTTTAAATGATTCAAATTTATATATGAGCGATTGTGTGTGTATGTAGATAGATAGATAGATAGATAGATAGACAAACAAACATAGGTAAATCAATGAGTTTTTATCGTAATGTTGAAGAACATTCAGCACAACAAATATTTGTTTTTCAAATCTCTCTGCACGGAACGCTAAGAGGTGTGATTTATTTTTGTAACAAGAGAAAGTAAACAGTGTCTTGTTGCAGAACTACATTATTTCTGAACTTTCACGGTGAGTACTGTTAACAGGCCCAGAGTATCAGCCAGATGGCGCACCTTGTCACTTTGCACTCAGACAGTTTTTAACGGAAAATGTCCCTAACAAATGGATTGGAAGAGGTGGGGTTTGATCTTTAATCTACCGTGATAATTAGATTTTAGCTCATTGGATTTATTTCATAGAAACATGTAATAAGTATTTTTTTTAAAAATTACAGTTAACCAACGGAAGAGGAAAAAAATAATCAGTCCCATAGTATTATCGAAGATCAAATCCAAAATCGATTTGTCGAACTTCAGAATTGCAGCCTAAAAAACCTATTTAAAATCAAGTAAGGCAATAAAGCGACTTGGATGCAAGAGGTTACTGAGAGTGAAAAAACAAAAACAAAAAAACACAAAAAAAAATCAGAGAAGAAAATACTACTGTATTCCATTTCACCTAATCTAATAATATTGAATTTAATATTGAAAACCGAATGCCTTTTTAATGTCTTAGTTGATTCAATATGCACATCTTCCCAACCTCCGTATATATAAAATAAACAAAAGTTCAGACACCTGTCACGTGAAATACAATAGCAAATGCCTGCACAGGTACTAAATAACCATTATTAAAAACTTGATCAATAAGGCGAAAATGTTCACTTCCCGTACACAATTCCCAAAACAGCTCAATAGCATCAAACAAATACAACGAATATCCTATGTTGTTCACAAAGAAATATAACTAACCCCTAAACTAAAAGAGAAAACGGAATAAATGCCTATTCTATTGCAATCAGATGCACCAAAATTATAAACCATGAATCAGAATTAGTCAATAGTCCTTTAGATTATTTCCACGGGATCCTCAGTTTCTCCTTGAAAATAGCCAACGTTGGTCTGTTAACAACATCACTAGGTAAAGAGTTTAACCTGTCTATCAGCTTACAACGATATCACATAGGAACACCGATTCTCGTACGATCACCAACGTCGAGCCTGGCCAGTCCCTAGATGGATGACGTCTTGGAAATACCAGATGCTGTAAGCTTAAATGTGCTGCTGGTGTAATCGATAACGGCTCGGAATTGGAAATCGGGGAGAGCCGACTTCCAATTTCAGCGAGGTTCGTTATATTCACTTATGCGCAAATACCCTTAAGAAAGGCATGAATCCATCTTTCCCCGCCCCACTTATGGGTTAATTAGTAAGATTTGTATCAGTAAATCATTATTATCCCCCAAAACTGTTTACGATCTAAAAATATTTTCTGGCTTTAGATAACCTGCAAAGGGTTGATAAACTGTAAAATAAAGAAATCAATCCATCCACCTGTCTTTCACTCTCAGAGCAAAGAAGTTGCATTTTGAAACCGTTTTCAAGTGCTACTTCATCAATCTGTGCGAGTGTAGTTGAGAATGTGAAGAAATTGTTCACTTACATTTTGTAATGGCCAGTCAGTATTTTGTATCCCTCAAACACATCGGTCACCGATGTCTTGACTGAAGAATTGGCAGATTGATTTTGCCTGCAGCTAAGTTGAGGCACCTGTCCTGGGCAGATTGCAATGTCGATAACTTTTTTGTAGATTAGGCTCCATATTAGAACACTGGTTGAAGAAATGCAGAGTAAAGTTTTTTTGTTTTTTTTTACCTTTAAGCAATTCGTAAAGCAACGTTTAATCATATCCGACCATATATATCTCCAGTTGAATATGATAAATATATAAGATTGACAATTTATAACAAAATAAATAAATAAATAAAAATCTCTAACA
>CAHIKZ030000849.1:200000-247500 GCA_903632075.3 Acanthosepion pharaonis | reverse complement strand
TCGGGCGGCATTTAAACTAACTCATGTGCAGGGCTTTTGATTGGGCCTTCGTCACAATAGGTAGGGAGGAGTAGATGCGATATGCAACAATAAACTACAAAAGAACTGTAAATTGATCGCTGCATTTAAATATTGCATTAATATATAAGCTTAACTTTTAAAAGTTCAACGATAATTCTTCTGTCGACGCTTAATTTAAAGTGAATTTGATGTACGTAGGTCCTTACGTGCTAAGAATTATCTTTATTTCATGAATGACTTTCGATGGATTTGGCAATTAATTTCGAATATTCCTAAATTTATTTCCGTTTATTGTACGAAAAAATTCGTCGCATAAAATCACGTAAAAAAAAAATCGACAAAAACAATTGCAGTAATGAAAACTTGGGCATCAAAAATTTCAGGATTGCGTGTCCGGAATGTTTTTAATTTGCTCACGGTGTCGGCCTGATTACAAAATGGTATGATATGTTGGGATACGGCCTCTAGGAGTAAAGTTGAAAAAAGTGTGACACAGTGATACACTGACATTTCCATTTATTATATATATATATATATATATATATATATATATATATATATATATATATATATATATGGGGTAAAGATATTCAATTGAAACTCAATTGATTTATCTAATCCTTGATAAGCGGATTATTTTGAATAATCCGCTCATCCTTGTTTAGACAAATCAATTGAATTTCAATTTAATGTACTTTAATAATTGTTTACTGCCAATGCTCTATTTCTTAATGCTGAGCACTTTACTTTCAAAGACTGCTTACTTTAAAAGCGTTATCCTGCAGTTAAAAGACTGTTTTATTATTATTATTATTATTATTATTATTATTGTTGTTACTTTTATTTTTATTGTTTTTGTTGTTGTAACTTTATTCGTGTCTGTGAGAGTGTTAGTCGTCGATATGTTTTGATCGCCTCCATAGGAATCTATCTCCTTGTGGTGCGGGTAGAAATTTTCTACTATGCAAATCAGTCTGAAGAGAAACAGGAAATTGTATTCCGAAGTGTTGACATGTGAACACATGTGATCGGGGAAATATTAATAAAATCAAACGGATGCCGGAGTGGCTTACAACCTTTCAAGTCACGAAATATTAGACATACAATAAATATTTCAAAAGGAAAAGCCAGGAAATGACCGGTAAACACCTGAAAATTATGCACCGACATGTGCTTTTATTATTGACTTGTAACATATAAACATGGAACGTTTGTTTTGTCCACCGAGAAAATAAAATAAAGTGCATCTATTGCAACTGGTGCGTGAAAACGATTATACATTCATGCTAAATAAATAAATAAATAAGACTATAAGAAAATACTTTCGAGTCAAATATATAAAGAGAAGAATGAAGCTGCAAACGTTTGGATATAATGTGGATTTTTCAAATATATATTATACTTTATTTTCCATATGAAAAAGAAAATTGGAAAATGCAAAAATATGGAAAATAAAGTATAAAGTATATGATATATTTAAAAAATCCACATTATAACCCAAAACGTTAGCGGCTTCATTCTTATATTTAATATATACTCTTTTCTCTCGTTGTAACAACTAGAATCTCTCCCTTATATATATATATATATATATATATATGTGTGTGTGTGTGTGTGTGTGTGTGTGTGTGTGTGTGTGTGTGTGTGTGTGTGTGTGTGTGTGTGTGTGTGTGAAAAAAGAAAAAGAACTCGTTAGGTAAATAATCCAAAGTTCTTTAGTATTTTTTATTATTATTTTAAAAAATAGTGCCCGATACAAAAGTAGAGCAAAAATATAATTATTTATTTAAAATATGATTCCAACACGCTACATAAGAGTTCTCATGTTTCAAAACAAGAGCCGAAAACTTCAATACAATTATTTGAATTAAATTGAATTAAAGTACTAAGCTCTGTTTCAACTTCAAGCGAAATTTTTTGAATAACTTATTATTATATATATATATATATATATATATATATATATATATATATATATGTATGTGTGTGTGTGTGTGTGTGTGTGTGTGTGTGTGTGTAGCTGGCCATTTCGAGGATACCCGTCTACTAAGGTGGCTAGCCAATCCCTATTGCTCAGATGTCTTTGTTTATTCAACACTCACAGAGCCCATCTGTGGTTTATATTGCAACTAAGCAGAACTTAGTTACAGTTTCTGGAAAGAGCATACTACCTGACGTGATCAACAAGCCTAGTACGCTCAAGCCCTCGGCCACGATGACTTGTGACTTCGTGCTAGCACAGCTATCGACGGCACCTAAGGGTTTCACAAGGCTTGGGTCAACCCGTGATATGGTTTTCAGGCACTTTCCAAAGGTGTCGCACGCTGGGATCGACACCTCCAATCCAGTAATATCAGGAAGTCTCCTTTGTGACAAATCGACCGTGGTGAGATTCGAACCCGGGTCTCATAATCAGAATGCAAACGTTTTAATCACTGAAGAAGATATGCCCATATATATATATATATATATATATATATATATATATATATATATATATATATATATATATATATATATATATATATATAAATATCCAAAGATGCCAGTTTACCAGTGTGGCGACCTAATCCCCGTTGCAGACGCCTGCTCAGGCACATTTGTGTCTTTGTTCAAACCTTTGGTTTTATACTACAACTATGATGAACAGACCTTAGTGACAGTTTCTGGGTGAGGTCGCGTTATCTAGCGAGATCAGCAGTCTGAACAAGGCTAGAACTCTCAAACACTCGGTCACAATGACTTGTGACTTCGTGCTAGTAACATCAACGACGGCAAACCCAAGGGGTTCCGTCTATTATATATATATATATATATATATATATATATATATATATATATAATTTATTCGTTTATTTATTTTTATCCATTTATTTACATGGTAACAGAAACCGCATCACTTGAGAATTTTCACCAACAGCAACAATTAAATAGCTATCACATGAAAATTGAAGAGGAAATAATTACATGATAATAATGTTGGCATTCCACACTATTTTAAACAAAAGGTTAGGAAGGAAACTCCCATCAATACTGGAAAGAGCGATAAACGTTAGTGGACGCGAAAAACATATTTTGCTGAAAAAATTGTTTTAAGAGAAAGATTTTATAAAGATTTTATAATTTTTTTTTCAACGTAAAGTAGCCCTGATTTCTCGGCCAATGAATGCCGAATGTTTCCTTATAAGGAAAGGGCTATTATTAACATTTACCAAACTCCAGTAATACAAACTGTAATAATAAGTCGATTCAATTGAAACTACTTAGCATTAACAGGAAAGAAATCCAAATACTTTCATCAAGCCAAACATAATCTTAAGTATTATGATATTACAAATATAAATGAAATCGTTAACAAATACTTAAAGATGTCATATATATTGGATATCTAATAATCTATAGATAGTTAGAAGCCTTCATGTGATTAACCATTTATTTAGAAAACTTTTACATACATCCCTATCCACAACGGAAATACTGGGTTGTATACATAATTTGCATCAAAATATTTTACTTCTGATTATATCTAAAATAATAATAATTGATGCATATAACCTCCCCAAAAAATCAAATAAGTTGGTGTCATGAATTAATGTCTTTTAAGAAAGAACAGATTCAAATAAGATTACGCTATAAATTGACGTCTTTTTGAGAGAACAGCTTTTAAGAAAACAATATATAAATTCAATTTTACAATTAATTCTACTGAAGAGTGGGTGTAATCTACGCGAAACCCAGAGAGAAAAGATAAGTGATCATTTCATACAACTTCAATCCGCTAAGTGACAAATTTTGTATTAATCCTATATATATATATATATATATATATATATATAGTGTGTGTGTGTGTGTGTGTGTGTGTGTGTGTGTGTGTGTGTGTGAGTATCAATATATAAACAGTGCAAATCATATATAGGTATCAGCCCAAAACTAAACAACAGGGTTTCCCTACACAAAAGCAACATAAAATTACCAGACAACAGAAAACTCTTTGTATCACAACACATCTATAAATGTAACCAGGGTGAATTTAAAATTATGCCAATATACCAAACAGTCAATTATTCTTACCTACAAATACAAGAAAAAATACTTCATAAACAAATTTAAACCAGCACTAAATAGATCATAGAACACGCAAAAGCACACGACATGCATATATAATGGTCAAATACAGTGGTCAAACCACTCGCATCCATGCGCATACACTCACACGCGGATATATGTGGAGCACGAATATGTATACACATATTGGCAAAAACAATAGACTGCTCACAGGCACGCGCGCAAACCTTACACCACATAGGAAGTGTATGTATGTATGTATATATGGATGTAATGTGTCTGTATGTATGTGTATACTAATTCCTTATAACACAGTATGTGTGTATAGAGAGAGTACGCATGTGCGTACTGGTATATATATACACATATTTGCAAAAACAAAACTGTTCACGGGCACGCACGCGAACACTACACAACATAAGAAGTGTGTGTTTGTCTGTATGTGCATGTATGTGTGTGTATGTGTACATATGTGTATATTAATTCCTTATAATAAGACAGTATATATATATGGAGAGGGAATATACGTATGCGTACGCATGCGGACAAAAACACAAAAAATGGAAATAGATCGAAGAACAGACAGGGGTCATTAAAAGATAAGAATAGAGATATCTTTTGCACCCTTTCTTGGACCAGTCTTAATTGTTTTATTACCCTTCACGCAGAATTCTTTCACTGCCAGTTCAAGAAAGACACTTGGGTCATTAACACACAAAAAGGAGAATGTCTAATATCGAGAATATTTAACATCGAAAAACATAAGAAAAATTAATTCCTTTTAAAAATATGTGGAAATATCCACTCTTTGTCTGATGAAGGTCGCAAGACCGGAAACACGTGTAGCAAAATATTTTTTAAAAAATCCGCATTACAACTAAAACGTTTGCGGCTTCTCTCTTCTTTTTATTATACACACTTTTCTCTCGTTGGAACTACTAAAATCTTTTCCCTTTTTATATATATATATATATATATACACACACACAAATTTCATAAAAGACTATCGACAAGGTACTGTGGTAAAGCTTTTTATTTCATTTTTCTTGTGCTCGTATAAGTTTTTTTCTCTATATAAGGTGTGTAAAAATTGTTTAAATGTTTAGTATGTCCGATCTCTTTCGGCTATTCTTTCAGCCATTATGAAGGGTGTTTTTTGTTTATTTATAATTCGAACTGAATCTGTAGATTTTTTTATGTATGTATCTAGAGTAATACAAATATTATTGGTTTATTTTCCAAACACGATCAGTACTTGGACATACAAAACATTTGGACAATTTTTACACACCTTATACACAGAAAAGAAAAACTTATACGAACACAAGAAAAATTAAATAAAAAGCTATAGCGAAGAAAACGGCGACTTACCTCGTCAAACCAAGCGACAGCGCGTCGCGTGTATCCTACGACGGAAAATGTGACGAAAAAGAAAATTACTTAAGGGACACGTATTCCGCATAAGATGCTGAAGACGGAATATGTAAATTAAAAACAAGTCTGTCGTAAGAATTGCTGTAAAAGTATTTTGATATGCAAAAATTGGGCGTCTTCTCCCAGTTGTCGACGAATGGAAAAAATGCTCGGCAGATAAAAGCAGTTGGTGTTCTCGAATCGGGGAGGAAAAATTCGGGTATTTTGGCTACCGCGTTTGTCGAAGAATGAGTTATTTTTCTGACTGGTTGCGTGCATTGTGATTTGTGAGATAGTACCTGCGAATCGAGTTTTCGGCATTTCTTTCTGCCCCCTATGTTCGAGTCTGAACTTACGTTCTCTGCGTTGTGGAAGTAATCTGCGACAAATATTTCCTTTGCAATCCCAGATCGCTACCAAAAGCTTAAAACGTAGTACTTTGTCAGCCATCTTCTATAAAAAAAAAGGGGTGCTGCCCAATTGGAAAAGTGATCTGAGGAACCAGGAAAAACCACCTTCCTGGGGAAATAAAATATAATCAATGAGGTTGTCTGTTTTCTAACTAAATTAAATTAATAGTTGCTCTGGTTTGACATTGAGAAGTCTGGATTACATCCTCCCTGGGATTATCCATACGGATTTCCAAACTTTTCTTTACCTATATATATATATATATATAAGATAAGTCTTGTTCTTATGTACATCGTCTTTGTCATGTTGTATTGATAATGTTATAATTTATGAATATGTCCTGAAGATGGTTTATTAGACCGAAACGTCCGAGGTTGACATATTAACATTAAAACAGCATAATTGTATATAAGGATTTTTTTTTTTTTTTTTTCCGTATATATTTTTCTTCATACTGTCGGATCTATATCCATATATTTGCTTACACACACACACACACACACACATATATATATATATATATAAAATTAATCATTTCACTCCAAGCAAGGCGAGAAAGCCATTATTATGCAGGGGCTTACAGAGAGTGAAAGTGGGAGAAAAGACTGGGTATAGAGGGTATTGAGGAAATGATAAAAGATGAACAGGTTCAAGACGATAGAAGATGGCGACTGACGTTGCATTTAAATTTTGGGAGATTGTAGTTTTCAGGGAAGTAAGTAAACCGAAGGGAGTTCCACTGTCAGGAAGTGCGAGGAAAGAAACTGTTGGAGTAGAAGTGGTGGTTTCGTTTAACTATTTCAACAGTAAAAGGGTGGGACCTAGAGGCACCGGGTATTTAACAAAATATAAAATAAAATAATTAAGATTTAACTGAGTATAGGTTCGAATACCAACTCTTTCAAACTGCGTTCTCCATAATCCCCAGTCAGTCACTTCCAAAAAGAAAAAAAAAACTACATTAAATGCTTCGACCCAATCAATTAACATTACATTAACAAACACGTTATCAGTACGGACGTATATATATATATATATATATATATATATATATATATATATATATATATATATATATATGGCCTGACGATTGCATATAGCATGAAACAGACTGTCACCTCTAACAGTTGACTTCTATGTTTACTTTTATATTTATTCACACGCTCTATCTCTGATATTGAGCACTTTATCCCATAAATATAGAACACCTTAAGATTATATTTCTTCATATATATATATATATATATATATATATATATATATATATATATATATATATATAAGCATAAATAAACGATCACGCAAAGGTAGGAAGACCTTGCAGAGAAACAAGAGAAAAAAAATATTAAATTAAACCAAAAACATTACATTTCATTCGAAAGTGATTGAATTCGCACATTTCAAGACCGATTAGTTCTTCTTAACTGGGAGTTTTGACCCAAAGTAAGAATTCTGGGATATGCCACTAGACGCCATCAAGTTGGGATTAAGGAGGGTGTAGTCACCTCCTCCCTTTTACCTCTTCTTTTTTTCTTTTTGTTGGGGTGGTCTTGTCCGTCCTAAATTTCACATCTTTTTTTTCTTTTATGCGTGAGTGCGTAAATTATTTTCAGAGAATAAAGGAACAAAATGATAAGAAGACAAGAGGAAAAACTATTCTTAGCCGACGCGTTTTGTCCTCTGAGAGACATTATCAAAGCAAAATTAAACATTTATTTTGTTACAGCTGTTTATATACGAGAGCAAGAATGTCATTGGTCTATCAAAGATTTTAAACTTGTGAACGTTCATGAATATTCATCATTTGCTTAAAAGGTCAGTTAAAACATGTGGAGGACGCAAAGTAACATAATTCAAATTCTGATAAGACAAGATTAAGGGGGTAATATATATATATATATATATATATATATATATATATATATATATATATATGAGAGTGCTCTATTTTAAATGCTTTAAAAGTTGTTTTTAATGCACATAAAAATAACATTTCTTGGTTATTTATATATTAACAGGCTGTTTCACGCATTGTGAATTTGAAATTGTGAAAGAGTGTGATTAAAAGAAGGAGAGAAATGAATCAATATTTAAAAAGAAAATTGGCGGGAAAATACACTTATAAAAAAGGAAATCTACTTCAACTAATCAAAATTACCTCCAGCATATATAGCATACATTAAAACTACATTTATAACATTCATAAGGACCCCCAATCGGTTGTGAACTGGGGCAGGAATTGGCTGGTCAACTTTAATGCCTCAAAAACAAAACTGCTCTTTATTAATCACCACCATGCCCTCCATTAGAATGTCTGACGCTCAACTTCTCGAGAGCACCTCTCTGCGGCTGCTCGGTCTCACGTTGACTGCTGACCTGAGATGGAACAAATACATTGAATCAATTGCTTCGTCCACCGCAAGGAAAGTTGGCTCTCTGTGCCGCGCCAGGAAATTTTTCTCCCCGGAATCGATCCTTCAGATCTACAAATTAACAATTTGCCCTTGCATGGAGTATTGCTGCCATATATGGTCTGGAGCCCCTTCTGTTTGCCTCGGGGTTCTTGATAAGCTCCAGAGGCGGATATGTAATACAATTGGCCCTGTTTTGACATCTCGTCTACAGTCACTCTCTCACAGACGCGCCGTCGCCTCTCTCTGTCTTTTTTACAAATACTTTCATGGTAATTGCTCCGAGGAGCTGCATTCGCTGGTTCCCAGACTTCATGAATTCAAGCGCCCTACGAGGCTGGCATCTCGCTCTCACCCTTTCACTGTCGAAACTGTTAAATATAGCCGTCTCTTCTACTCCAATAGCTTCATGTCTCGTACCTCCCGCCTGTAGAACTCCCTTCCCTATTCCAGTTTCCCTGAGAGCTATAATCTCCAACTATTCAAATGTAATGTCAATCGACATTTCCAGTTGCCTTGATCTATCCACTATCCTTCTCCTCACCCTTTCCTCTATCACTCCTATCTGATCTTGCTCCAAATATTCTGTAACCCCTTGCGTCCTAGTGGCTTCCCGTGATACGCTTTATATATATATATATATATATATATATATTGTATTTATACGTTATTTTTATAGATACAAATATGTACGTAAATGCTCTGTTTATAATAAACAGTATTAACAACATTTACCGGACTGAATGTCCGAGAAATTTCATAGAAAATATGTGTCCTTCGACAGGTTTCGAAACTTTACCCTACACAGAACCATCATATAGCCTGATGTGCTATACCATTTACATACAGAGGAAGCGTCAAGCTATATGATGGTTTCGTGTAGGGTACAAGTTCGATTCCTGTCGGAGGACGCATAATTTCTGTGCACTTACTCAGACATTCAAACCGGTAAATGTAGTTAATACTGTTTATTATAAACAGAGCATTTACTTAAAATAATTGTCTGACTTAGTCCATTTCATAATATATATATATATATATATGCACACACACACACACATATATATATATATATATATATATAAGCTTGTTAATACATATGTGTACGTGGACAGCTTGGTGGGTTAGAGAGTCGTGTATTTGTCATTAGAGTGAAGAGCTGATGTTACAATGCAACCAAAAGTCGCACATGTTGAGATTAGTTAAGTTGGTGGGTTAGGTTGATGGGTATGCAGGGTGGTAGGACTTCGTTATTCGGAAGATTTACATAACACAATAATTTTATCACACTATTATCTACTTGTGCCTACGAATCTATACTCAGAACTTATATATATATATATATATATATATATATATATATATATATGAGAAACAGTATGTCATGTGTAAATGAAGTTGATGTATTGTAAGAGCTGTTGCAACAGTAATGAATCTGAGTGAAGAAGAAGAAGAAGAAGAAGAAGAAGAAGAAGAAGAAGAAGAAGAAGAAGAAGGTGGTAACAGTTTAAAAGTCAGGCCTGTCGTTGTGAAATAATTATGCCTCTGGATATATGTGTTGTTGGTGTGTTTGTGTGTGAGAAGATGGACGAAAGCGTGCTGAACACTAGTCAGAGGTTGGCGTAAAGTCGATGATGAGCTGGATGTTCCAATACTGACATGAGCTACATATTCATTTTCAATGTTAAAAATAAAGAAAATAAGAAAACAACGCTTACTCTATATCAGATTGAATGATACAAAATTGAATTGACCAACCAACAGTGATAAAAACTATTTAGGATATAATTATTTACTTCATCATTTTTAATGCCATGTCTATTCAATACATAGCTGATCATGAGAGATTTTTTTCACACCTAATATATTTAATCAATAAAAATGAGGCGTCTATTTCAAATACGAAATAATAACATTTGAAGTTAGAAAGAATGTCGGAGTATAAATAAATCCATATATATAAAGATATAGCAACCCTTCTTTTATACAAGTTTTATTAAAGACGACTGACAAGTTATGCGATTAAGTTTTTTTATTTCATTTTTCTTCTGTTCGTATAATCTTTTCTGTACATAAAGTATGTATAAACTGTCCGGATATTCTGTATGTCCGAGCACTTTCGACTGTTCTTTAAGCCATTATCAAGAATTGTTTTTATTGTTATCTTTAACTGAATGTTTGGATTTTTTATGTATGTACCGAGAGTTGTAAGAATTTTTTTATTTTTCAAACACGGTCAGCACATTGTGGCTGTGTTCATAGTTGATGTTATTGATCGTTGACTTTTTCTTTTTTTATTAATAATGTTTCCATTATTTTTAGCCTTTTTTTTACACTTTCCATTGGTGTAAGTTTTTTTCTTTTTCATAGTATATGCGTGCGTGAGTGTATTCGTGTACGTGAGTGTGTTCGTGTACGTGAGTGTGTTCGTGTGCGTGAGTGTGTTCGTGTGCGTGCGCATATGTGGGTACGTGTAGAATGTGATTGTTTGTCCTTTGCGTCGCTTTTTTTTATTTCGCACTCACTCCTTAACTTTTTCTCTCTTTTTTCTTTTCCTCTCTTTCTTTCAATTTTTCGCATTTGACTTCAGGTTTTCCCAGATATACTATATATATATATATATATATATATATATATATATGTGTGTGTGTGTGTGTGAAGAAATATAGTTTTAAGGTGTGGGATAAAGTGCTCAATATCAGAGATAGAGCGTATGTAAATATAAATATAAAAGTGAAAATTGACGTCAACACTCACATGCGACAGGTTGCTTCATGCTGGACGCAATCGTCAGGCGGCCTGTCGATTGCGTCCAGCATGAAACAGCCTGTCGCCTGTTGACTTTCAATGTTCACTTTATATATATATATATATATATATATATATATATGTATGTGTGTATGTGTGTGTGTGTGTGTGTGTATGTGTGTGTGTGTGTGTGTGTGTGTGTGTGTGTGTGTGTGTGTGTGTGTGTGTGTGTGTGTGTGTGTGTGTGTATGTGTGTGTGTGTGTGTGTGTGTGTGTGTGTGTGTGTGTGTGTGTGTGTGTGTGTGTGTGTGTGTGTGTGTGTGTGTGTGTGTGTGTGTGTGTGTGTGTGTGTGTAAAATAATAGGAAAGACCAATGGGAGAAAGAACAATTGAGAGTTCTTAGCATTTTTTTGTTTTGAAAAGCAATGCTCGATACAACCGTATGGAATGGAACTTTGGATTTTAAGTTTAATATTTATGATTTAATTTGAATTTTCAGTTTCAGTTTGGGAACATGGGAATTCCGGTGTTGCGATGATTATCTATTATAAAAAAAAAACAATTATGCTACTACACACACACACACACACACACACACACACACACACACACACATATATATATATATATATATAAAGAGTATAGATATTTTGTGTATATTGAGTTTGTCCATCTTCCTATCCAAATTACGAGATATCCTTCGCCAAATCGACATTACTGATGTACGAAATTTGTAAAACTTTTATAATGGCTGTGTCCAAGCTTTCGACTCTCGTGAGTCATCCCCAGGAGTGTATAATTAGTGTATTATATGGAAAATGGTAATAGTTGTAAGTAGCGAATTTAGTGCAATATTATATTTAAATTTAATAGAACAAATCAGAAAATGCAAAAAGTCTCTTCTACCACGGGTTATGACAATGAGTCTAGAAACTATGTCTTGACGTATTTTTTATTTGATTCTTTGTTTACATTGGCGACTGTTAGGTTGGAGACTGTAATTACTTTTATTAATACATGGTCACTCGTGTCTGATGTAGATGGCTTCAATAATTTTTAGTTTTATGTTTCTGATGTTTACAAGGAGTTGTCTTATTGTCTATGGTCATTATGGTAATTATTAACGTGTTGTTTAATAGAACTTTGTTCTGGTGAATGACACATAAGTTGTCGGGAAAGTTTGGTTGTTATATAACCTATATAATATTGTTTCTTGTTTACAGAGAGACAATCTCCGATTGAGCAAATAAATTCTTAATATTTATTTTATATACAAATGAGAAATATGTGTTTTAATTAAATTGCAATCTTTTAATTTAAATTCGAGAGGAAAATGGACAAACTCAATAGACACAAAATGTCTATACTCTTTAATAAAACATGTTTAATTCAACAATTTCTTCATAAGTACATCATACATGAAAGTTTCATTCCTACATATAATGAAGTGAAATTAAATAATATATATAATGAAATTAAAAAGGTTTAAGCTGCTTGTATATTTATTTCCAGTGATGTCATTGGTTCTCGGTAGATGAAATGATTAAGCATAAAAGATGTTGTCTCGGAAGCAGCAGTAAATTTGCGCAAGAATTAGAAACAAACGTGAGTTTGTTTAACTTCTTTTAGCGGCAATTGACCAACTTGTAGTCAGTGTAATCTTCCGCGGCGCATCGCACTCTTCCATCGCGCCGCGTATTTCTTTCGATGCGCCGTTGGCGTCGTATGTACGAGGCAAAAAAGCATAAGTTGAAACAAGATTAATAGCGATTGCATCGTAACCACGAATCGTCGTAGGTCAAGCAGGGCACTTACTGTATCTCTCTCTCTCTCTCTCTCTCTCTATATATATATATATATATATATATATATATATATATATATATATATATAGACAGAGAGAGGGGGAGGGAGAGAGAGCATATATATATATATATATGTATATGTGTGTGTGCGCGCGCGCGCGTCTGTGTCATAAGTGTTGTAGATGCAATTTTCTAAATTGAACAATTCATATACCAGATTGATTTTTTATCAAGTGATTTTTTGAGTGTGTGTGTTATTGGAAAAAGTTAGGTTAGATGCTTTAAAAATGTTATAATAAATAATATTTATTGCCATCTTCAAAGGATATGACGAATTATATTTATAATGCCATTCTCATCGTAGATAAAGTGAGAAGTATGCAGCTGATTACAACAGTATAATTTATTATTATTATTATTATTATTGTTTTATCTTTATCAAGAGTATTGTTTGTGTTATAGTATTAAAAATATTTACAGGTAATTTCATATGCTTGTCAACGACACGGTTTTGGGAAATTATTCTAAATAATGATTGTTTTGGGTTACTTAATCTTTCATCAAATAATTCGTGTGAAAAAGAAATTACTTTAGTACGGTTGATCATGTTCTTCATGGCATCTATTTTCTGTCTGTGAGGACATTGACTTTGATAGGAGAGTAAACAGAAATTTATGCTGGTGGGTTTTTAATGTAATGAAGTCGTAAAGGAATGATTTTCTGGTTTTATTTTCACCAAATGTTCTGATTTTCTGTTGTGTTTGACTCTTTCTATCTTTCTCTTGCATAAGATCTATTACTACCTCAAAAGGAGACGAGTGAATAACTTGGATTATTAATGAGAAAGGTGTGCTTGGAAAACTAAACACTCACAAGGGATATGAAAAGCAAGAGAGTTAAGGAAAGGCAGCGGACCACTAATATGACTAGCTTATGTGAGTGGATGGCGGAACGTGGAGCGGGAATATTGACAAAGGGAGAAAACAAGCTTCCACAAGGGATAGGAAGCTGTGAAGAGCCATGAGATTAAGGCATATGTCATATCAAGTAAGAAAATTTGCCTATACTTCTAGACACTTTCTTTTTGTTTCTCTCTTTTATATATTTTCCTTGTCTTCACTTTCGAATTCTTTCATAAACTTCCATTTTGTCATTATGTTCCACACATTTTCTTTGCCTTTCCTCACAGGCTCTGCCGGTTCTTTCATACACATTCTTTCTGTCTTTCTATTGCATACGCTGTATTTACTAACCCTCACATAGTCATTGCCGGCTCTTCCATACACTTCCATTCCACCTTTCTATTTCATAGACTTTCTTGCCATTTCTCTCGTAGTCTTTGCCGGCTATTCCATACACTTTCATTCCACCTTTCTATTTCATAGACTTTCTTGCCCTTTCCCTCGTAGTCATTGCCGGCTTTTCCATACACTTTAATTCCACCTTTCTATTTCATAGACTTTCTTGCCATTTCTCTCGTAGTCTTTGCAGGCTATTCGATACACTTCCATTCCACTTTTCTATTTCATAGACTTTCTTGCCCTTTCTCTCGTAGTCTTTGCCGGCTATTCCATACACTTCCATTCCACCTTTCTATTTCATAGACTTTCTTGCCGTTTCTCTAGGAGTCATGCCGGCTATTCCATACATTTCCATTCCACCTTTCTATTTCATAGACTTTGTTGCCCTTTCTCTCATGAGTCATTGCCGGCTCTTCCATACACTTCTATTCGACAATTCTATTTCATAGACTTTCTTGCCCTTTCTCTCGAAGTCTTTGCCGACTCTTCCATACGCTTCATTTGCACCTTTCTATTTCATAGAATTTCTTGCCCTTTCCCTCATAGTCATTGCCGGCTCTTCCATACACTTCCATTCCACCTTTCTATTTCATAGACTTTTGTGCCCTTTCCCTCGTAGTCATTGACGGCTCTTCCATACACTTCCATTCCACCTTTCTATTTCATAGATTTTCATGCCCTTTCCATCGTAGTCATTGCCGGCTCTTCCATACACTTCCATTCCACCTTTCTATTTCATAGACTTTCTTGCCCTTTCTCTCGTAGTCATTGCCGACTCTTCCATACACTTCCATTCCACCTTTCTATTTCATAGACTTTCTTGCCCTTTCTCTCGTAGTCATTGCCGACTCTTCCATACACTTCCATTCCACCTTTCTATTTCATAGACTTTCTTGCCCTTTCTCTCGTAGACTTTGCCGACTCTTCCATACACTTCCATTGCACCTTTCTATTTCATAGACTTTCTTGCCCTTTCTCTCGTAGTCATGCCGGCTATTCCGTACACTTCCATTCCACCTTTCTATTTCATAGACTTTGTTGCCCTTTCTCTCGTAGTCATTGCCGGCTCTTCCATACACTTCCATTCCACCTTTCTATTTCACAGAATTTCTTGCCCTTTCTCTAGGAGTCATGCCGGCTATTCCATACATTTCCATTCCACCTTTCTATTTCATAGACTTTGTTGCCCTTTCTCTCATGAGTCATTGCCGGCTCTTCCATACACTTCTATTCGACAATTCTATTTCATAGACTTTCTTGCCCTTTCTCTCGAAGTCTTTGCCGACTCTTCCATACGCTTCATTTGCACGTTTCTATTTCGTAGAATTTCTTGCCCTTTCCCTCGTAGTCATTGCCGGCTCTTCCATACACTTCCATTCCACCTTTCTATTTCATAGACTTTTGTGCCCTTTCCTCGTAGTCATTGACGGCTCTTCCATACACTTCCATTCCACCTTTTCTATTTCATAGATTTTCATGCCCTTTCCATTAGTCATTGCCTCTTCCATACACTTCCATTCCACCTTTCTATTTCATAGATTTTCTTGCCCTTTCCATCGTAGTCATTGCCGGCTCTTCCATACACTTCCATTCCACCTTTCTATTTCATAGACTTTCTTGCCCTTTCCCTCGTTCCATACACCTCCATTCCAGTCATTTCATTGACCAACTCTTCCATACACATCTATTCTACCTTTCTATTTCATAGACTTTTTCATTGCCCTTTCCTTCGTAGTCATTGACGGCTCTTCCATACTTCCATTCCACCTTTCTATTTCATAGACATTCTTGCCCTTTCCCTCGTAGTCATTGACGGCTCTTCGTAGTCATTGCACTTCCATTCCACCTTTCTATTTCATAGACTTTCTTGCCCTTTCCCTCGTAGTTTTGTAGTCCATTGCCATTCCACCTTTCCATACACTTTCATTCCACCTTTTTCTATTTCATAGACTTTCTTGCCCTTTCTCTCAAAGTCTTTCCCCGACTCTTCCATACGCTTCATTTGCACCTTTCTATTTCATAGAATTTCTTGCCCTTTCCCTCATAGTCATTGCCGGCGCTTCCATACACTTCCATTCCACCTTTCTATTTCATAGACTTTTGTGCCCTTTCCCTCGTAGTCATTGACGGCTCTTCCATACACTTCCATTCCACCTTTCTATTTCATAGATTTTCATGCCCTTTCCATCGTAGTCATTGCCGGCTCTTCCATACACTTCCATTCCACCTTTCTATTTCATAGACTTTCTTGCCCTTTCCCTCGTAGTCATTGCCGGCTATTCCATACACTTCCATTCCACCTTTCTATTTCATAGACTTTCTTGCCCTTTCTCTCGTATTCATTGCCGACTCTTCCATACACTTCCATTCCACCGTTCTATTTCATTGACTTTCTTGCCCAATCTCTCGTAGTCTTTGCTCACTCTTCCATACACATCCATTCCACCTTTCTATTTCATAGACTTTCTTGACCTTTCCCTCGTAGTCATAACCGGCTCTTCCATACTCTTTCATTCCACCTTTCTATTTCATAGACTTTCTTGCCCTTTCCCTCGTAGTCTTTGCCGGCTCTTCCATACACTTCCATTCCACCTTTCTATTTCATAGACTTTCATGCCCTTTCCCTCGTAGTCATTGCCAACTCTTCCATACACGTCTATTCTACCTTTCTATTTCATAGACTTTGTTGCCCTTTCCTTCGTAGTCATTGACGGCTCTTCCATACACTTCCATTCCACCTTTCTATTTCATAGACATTCTTGCCCTTTCCCTCGTAGTCATTGACGGCTCTTCCATACACTTCCATTCCACCTTTCTATTTCATAGACTTTCTTGCCCTTTCTTTTGTAGTCATTGCCAGCTCTTCCATACACTTTCATTCCACCTTTCTATTTCATAGACTTTCTTGCCCTTTCTCTCGTAGTCATTGCCGACTTTCCATACCTTCATTTGCACTTTCTTTCATTCCACCTTTCTATTTCATCTTCCATACTTTCTTCCCCTTTCTTTTCATAGACATTCATTTTCCCTCGTACTCTTCCATATACACTTCCATTCCACCTTTCTATTTCATAGACTTTCTTGCACTTTCCCTCGCAGTCATTGCCGGCTCTTCCATACACTTCCTTTCCACCTTTCTATTTCATAGACTTTCTTGCCCTTTCTCTCGTAGTCATTGCCGACTCTTCCATACACTTCCATTCCACCTTTCTATTTCATAGACTTTCTTGCCCTTTCTCTCGTAGTCATTGTCGGCTCTCCCTTCAAGTTCCATTCCACCTTTCTATTTCAATGACTTACTTGCCCTTTCTCTAGTAGTCTTTGCCCACTCTTCCATACACTTCCATTCCACCTTTCTATTTCATAGACTTTCTTGCCCTTTCCCTCGTAATCATTGCCGGCTCTTCCATACACTTCCATTCCGCCTTTCTATTTCATAGACTTTCTTGCCTTTTCCCTCGTAGTCATTGCCAATTCTTTTCATAGACTTCCATTCCGCCTTTCTATTTCATTTGACTTTTCATGCCCTTTCTCTCCCTTTCCTCATAGTCATTGCCGGCTCTTCCATACACTTCCATTCCACCTTTCTATTTCATAGACTTTTCTTGCCCTTTCCCTCGTAGTCATTGACGACTTTTCCATACACTTCCATTCCACCTTTCCATTTCATAGATTTTCTTGCCCTTTCCTCGTAGTCATTGCCGGCTCTTCCATACACTTCCATTCCACCTTTCTATTTCATAGACTTTTTTGTCCTTTCTCTCTCGTAGTCATTGACGACTATTCCATACACTTTCATTCCACCTTTCTATTTCATAGACTTTCTTGCCCTTTCTCTCGTAGTCGTTGCCGGCTCTTCCATACACTTCCATTCCACCTTTCTATTTCATTGATTTCTTGCCCAATTCTCGCAGTCTTTGCCCTTTCTCTCGTAGTCATTTCCGACTTTCATCCATTGGCTTTCCATTCCACCTTTCTATTTCATAGACTTTCTTGCCCTTTCCCTCGTAGTCATTGCCGGCTCTTCCATACACTTCCATTCCACCTTTCTATTTCATAGACTTTCTTGCCCTTTCCCTCGTAGTCATTGCCGGCTCTTCCATACACTTCCATTCCACCTTTCTATTTCATAGACTTTGTTGCCCTTTCCATCGTAGTCATTGACGGCTCTTCCATACACTTCCATTCCACCTTTCTATTTCATAGACTTTTTTGCCCTTTCCCTCGTAGTCATTGACGGCTCTTCCATACACTTCCATTCCACCTTTCTATTTCATAGACTTTCTTGCCCTTTCTTTTGTAGTCATTGCCAGCTCTTCCATACACTTTCATTCCACCTTTCTATTTCATAGACTTTCTTGCCCTTTCTCTCGAAGTCTTTGCCGACTCTTCCATACGCTTCATTTGCACCTTTCTATTTCATAGAATTTCTTGCCCTTTCCCTCGTAGTCATTGCCGGCTCTTCCATACACTTCCATTCCACCTTTCTATTTCATAGACTTTTGTGCCCTTTCCCTCGTAGTCATTGACGGCTCTTCCATACACTTCCATTCCACCTTTCTATTTCATAGATTTTCTTGCCCTTTCCATCGTAGTCATTGCCGGCTCTTCCATACACTTTCATTCCACCTTTCTATTTCATAGACTTTCTTGCCCTTTCCTCTCGTAGTCATTGCCATACTCTTCCATTCCACCTTTCATTTCATAGACTTTCTTGCCTTTTCTCGTTTCATTGCCGACTCTTTCCATACTTTCCCTTCTATTTCATTGACTTTCTTTCCCAATCTCTCGTGGTCATTGCTCATCTTCCATACACATCCATTCCACCTTTCTATTTCAAAGACTTTCTTGACCTTTCCCTCGTAGTCATTTCTTCCATACTCTTTTTCATTCCGCCTTTCTATTTCATAGACTTTCTTGCCCTTTCCCTCGTAGTCATTGCCGGCTCTTCCATACACTTTCATTCTACCTTTCTATTTCATAGACTTTCATGCCCTTTCCCTCGTAGTCATTGCCGGCTCTTCCATACACGTCTATTCTACCTTTCTATTTCATAGACTTTGTTGCCCTTTCCTTCGTAGTCATTGACGGCTCTTCCATACACTTCCATTCCACCTTTCTATTTCATAGACTTTCTTGCCCTTTCCCTCGTAGTCATTGACGGCTCTTCCATACACTTCCATTCCACCTTTTCTATTTCATAGACTTTCTTGCCCTTTCTTTCGTAGTCATTGCCAGCTCTTCCATACAATTTCATTCCACCTTTCTATTTCAGACTTTCCCTTTCTTGCCGGCTTTCTACATTTCATTCCACTTTCTTGCTATTTCTCTCGTAGTCATTGCCGTAGTCTTCCATACACTTCCATTCCACCTTTCTATTTCATAGACTTTCTTGCACTTTCCCTCGTAGTCATTGCCGGCTCTTCCATACCTTCCATTTCCACCTTTCTATTTCATAGACTTTCTTGCCCTTTCCTCGTAGTCATTGCCGACTCTTCCATATACTTTCATTCCACCTTTCTATTTCATAGACTTTCTTGCCCTTTTTCTCTCTAGTCATTGTCGGCTCTCCTTCAAGTCATTGCCTTTCTATTTCAATGACTTACTCTTTCCATAGTCTTTTGCCTTCCTTCCATACCTTTTCCACCTTTCTATTTCATAGACTTTCTTGCCCTTTCCCTCGTAATCATTGCCGGCTCTTCCATACACTTCCATTCCGCCTTTCTATTTCATAGACTTTCTTGCCTTTTCCCTCGTAGTCATTGCCGGCTCTTGCATACACTTCCATTCCGCCTTTCTATTTCATAGACTTTCTTGCCCTTTCTCTCGTAGTCATGCCGGCTATTCCATACACTTCCATTCCACCTTTCTATTTCACAGACTTTCTTGCCCTTTCCCTCGTAGTCATTGCTGACTTTTCCATACACTTCCATTCCACCTTTCCATTTCATAGGATTTCTTGCCCTTTCCTCGTAGTCATTTCTCTTCCATACACTTCTTTCTCTCTTCATAGATTTTTTGTCCTTTCTCTCGTAGTTCGACTATTCATACACTTTCATTCCCACCTTTCTATTTCATAGACTTTGTTGCCCTTTCTCTCGTAGTCATTGCCGGCTCTTCCATTACACTTCCATTCCGCAATTTCTATTTCATATATTTTCTTGCCCTTTCTCTCGTAGTCATTGCCGACTCATCCATTGACTTTCATTCCACCTTTCT
Source organism: Acanthosepion pharaonis (assembly GCA_903632075.3). NCBI lineage: Eukaryota > Metazoa > Mollusca > Cephalopoda > Sepiida > Sepiidae > Acanthosepion > Acanthosepion pharaonis. The sequence goes on along the minus strand of CAHIKZ030000849.1, from coordinate 227,106 downwards.
ATTTCATAGACTTTTCTTGCCCTTTCCCTCGCAGTCATTGCCGGTTCTTCCATTGACTTTCATTCCGCCTTTCTATTTCATAGACTTTCTTGCCCTTTCCTCGTAGTCATTGCCGGCTCTTCCATACACTTCCATTCCACCTTTCTATTTCATAAACTTTGTTGCCCTTTCCATCGTAGTCATTGCCGGCTCTTCCATATACTTTCATTCCACCTTTCTATTTCATAGACTTTTCTTGCCCTTTCCCCTCGTAGTCATTGCCGGCTCTTCCATATACTTCCATTCCACCTTTCTATTTCATAGACTTTGTTGCCCTTTCCCTCGTAGTCATTGCCGGCTCTTCCATACACTTCCATTCCACCTTTCTATTTCATAGACTTTCTTGCCCTTTCTCTCGTAGTCTTTGCCGGATCTTCCATACACTTTCATTCCTCCTTCCTATTTCATAGACTTTCTTGCCCTTTCTCTCGTAGTCATTGACGTCTCTCTTCCATACACTTCCATTCCGCCTTTCTATTTCTTAGACTTTCTTGCCTTTCCCTTAGTCATTGCCTTTACCTTTTTCTACCTTTCTATATCATAGACTTTCTTGCCCTTTCCCTCGTAGTCATTGCTCACTCTTCCATACACTTCCATTCCACCTTTCTATTTCATAGAATTTTTTGCCCTTTCCCCTCGTAGTCATTGCCGGCTCTTCCATACACTCCATTCCACCTTTCTATTTCATAGACTTTCTTGCTTTTTCCTCGTAGTCTTTGCCGGATCTTCCATCCACTTTCATTTCCACCTTCCTATTTCATAGACTTTCTTGCCCTTTCTGTAGTCATTGCCGGCTCTTCCATTTCCATTCCGCCTTTCTATTTCCTTTGTTGCCCTTTTGCCCTTCCATACACTTTCATCTTTTTCATTTCATAGACCAAGTCTTCCGGCTCTTCCATACAATTTATTCCACCTTTCTATTTCATAGACTTTGTTGCCCTTTCCTTCGTAGTCATTGCCGACTCTTCCATACACTTCCATTCCACCTTCCTATTTCATAGACTTTCTTGCCCTTTCCCTCGCAGTCATTGCCGGCTCTTCCATACACTTCCATTCCACCTTTCTATTTCATAGACTTTCTTGCCCTTTCTCTCGTAGTCATTGCCGACTCTTCCATACACTTCCATTCCACCTTTCTATTTCATAGACTTTCTTGCCCTTTCTCTCGTAGACATTGCCGACTCTTCCATCCTTTCTATTTCATAGACTTTCTTCCATTCCTCCTTTCTATTTCCACCTTTCTATTTCATAGACTTTGTTGCCCTTTCTCTCGTAGTAGTCTTTGCCCTCTTCCATACACTTCCATTCCACCTTTCTATTTCATAGAATTTCTTGCTTGCCTAGGAGTTCCCCGGCTCGTCCAATCATTCCACCTTTCCATTCATAGACTTTGTTTCCCTTTCCTTTCTATTTCATTATTCGACAAATTTTTCATAGACTTTGCCTTTTCCCATCGTTCATTTGCACGTTTCTATTTCATTTCCGGCTTTCCCAGTCATTGCCGGCTTCCATTTCCATTCCACCTTTCTATTTCATAGACTTTTGTTGCCTTTTCCCTCGTAGTCATTGCCGGCTCTTCCATACACTTCCATTCCACCTTTCTATTTCATAGATTTTCTTTCCATCGTAGTCATTGCCCTTCCATACACTTCCCTCGTAGTCATTGACCGGCCTTTTCTTCCATAGTCATTGCTTCCATTCCATTCCTTTCTATTTCATAGACTTTCTTGCCCTTTCCCTCAGTCATTGTCATTGCCATACTCTTCCACCTTTCTATTTCATAGACTTTCACTTTGCATTCCACCTTTCTTCCACCTTTCATTTCATAGACTTTCTTGCCCTTTCCTCGTAGTCATTGCCGGGTCTTCCTTACACTTTCCATTCCACCTTTCTATTTCATAGACTTTCTTGCCCTTTCTCTCGTAGTCTTTGCCGGATCTTCCATACACTTTCATTCCTCCTTCCTATTTCATAGACTTTCTTGCCCTTTCTTTCGTAGTCATTGCCGGCTCTTCCATACACTTCCATTCCGCCTTTCTATTTCATAGACTTTGTTGCCTACTAGTCATTGCCGGCTCTTCCATACACTTTCATTCTACTTTTCCATTTCATAGACTTTCTTGCCCTTTCCCTCGTAGTCATTGCCGGCTCTTCCATACACTTTAATTCCACTTTTCTATTTCATAGACTTTCTTTCCCTTTCCCTCGTTGTCATTGCCTTCTTTTCTATTTCCATACACTTTCATTCCTTCATTTCTATTTCATAGACTTTCTTGCCCTTTCCCTCGTAGTCATTGACCTCGCTCTTCCCGGATCCATTCCACCTTTCTATTTCATAGAGTCATTGCTTTCTTGCCCTTTCTTTCGTAGTCATTGCCGGCTCTTCCATACAATTTAATTCCACATTTCTATTTCATAGACTTTCTTGCCCTTTCCCTCGTAGTCATTGCAGGTTCTTCCATACACTTTCATTCCACCTTTCTATTTCATAGACTTTGTTGCCCTTTCTCTCGTAGTCATGACGACTATTCCATACACTTTCATTCCACCTTTCTATTTCATAGACTTACTTGCCCTTTCTCTCGTAGTCGTTGCCGGCTCTTCCATACACTTCCATTCCGCCTTTCTATTTCATATATTTCTTGCCCTTTCTCTCGTAGTCATTGCCGACTCTTCCATTGACTTTCATTCCACCTTTCTATTTCATAGACTTTCTTGCACTTTCCCTCGCAGTCATTGCCGGCTCTTCCATATACTTTCATTCTACATTTCTATTTCATAGACTTTCTTGCCCTTTCCCTCGTAGTCATTGCCGGCTATTCCATACACTTCCATTCCACCTTTCTATTTCATATACTTTCTTGCCCTTTCTCTCGTAGTCTTTGCCGGCTCTTCCATACACTTCCATTCCACCTTTCTATTTCATAGACTTTCTTGCCCTTTCACTCATAAGTCATTGCCGGCTCTTCCATACACTTCCATTCCGCCTTTCTATTTCATAGACTTTGTTGCCCTTTCACTCGTAGTCTTTGCCGGATCTTCCATTCCACTTTCATTCCACCTTTCTATTTCATAGACTTTCTTGCCCTTTCCCTCGTAGTCTTTGCCGACTCTTCCATACCTTTCATTCCACCTTTCTATTTCATAGACTTTGTTGGCCTTTCCCCTCGTAGTCATTGCCGGCTCTTCCATTACACTTCCATTCTACCTTTCTATTTCATAGACTTTCTTGCCCTTTCTTTTTCGTAGTCATTGCCGGCTCTTCCATCTTCCATACTTCCATTCCGCCTTTCTATTTCATAGACTTTCTTGCCCTTTGCCTACTAGTCATTGCCGGCTCTTCCATACACTTTCATTCTACCTTTCCATTTCATAGACTTTCTTGCCCCTTTCCCTCGTAGTCATTGCCGGCTCTTCCATACACTTCCATTCCACCTTTCTATTTCATAGACTTTCTTTCCCTTTCCCTCGTAGTCATTGCCGGCTCTTCCATACACTTTCATTCCACCTTTCTATTTCATAGACTTTCTTGCCCTTTCCCTCGTAGTCATTGCCGGCTCTTCCATACACTTCCATTCCACCTTTCTATTTCATAGACTTTCTTGCCCTTTCCCTCGTAGTCATTGCAGGTTCTTCCATACACTTTCATTCCACCTCATTCTATTTCATAGACTTTGTTGCCCTTTCTTTCGTCAGTCTTCCATGATTTCATAGACTTTGTTTCCATACTCTTCCATTCCATTCCTTTCTCCATTTCATAGACTTTCTTGCCCTTTCCCTCGTAGTCATTGCCGGCTCTTCCATACACTTCCATTCCACATTTCTATTTCATAGACTTTGTTTTCCCTTTCCCTCGTTGTCATTGCCGGCTCTTCCATACACTTTCATTCTACATTTCTATTTCATAGACTTTCTTGCCCTTTCCCCTCGTAGTCATTGCCAGCTCTTCCATACACTTCCATTCCACCTTTCTATTTCATAGACTTTCTTGCCCTTTTCCTCGTAGTCTTTGACGGCTCTTCCATACACTTCCATTCCACCTTTCTATTTCATAGACTTTCTTGCCCTTCCTCTCGTAGTCATTGCCGGCTCTTCCATACAATTTCAATCCACCTTTCTATTTCATAGACTTTCTTGCCCTTTCTCTCGTAGTCATTGCCGGCTCTTCCATACACTTCCATTCCACCATTCTATTTCATAGACTTTTCTTGCCCTTTCTTTCTTCCACACACTTCCATTTCCTTTCTATTTCATAGACTTTCTTGCCCTTTCCCTCGTAGTCATTGCTCTTTCCATACACTTCCATTCCACCTTTTCTATTTCCCTTTCTCTCGTATAGACTTTGTTGCCCCACCTTTCTCTTTCATAGTCTTTGCCGGATCTTCCATACACTTTCATTCCATACCTTTCTATTTCATAGACTTTTTCTTGCCCTTTCTCTCGTAGTCTTTGCCGGCTCTTCCATACACTTCCATTCCACCTTTCTATATCATAGACTTTGTTGCACTTTCCCTCGTAGTCATAGCCGGCTCTTTCATACACTTCCATTCTGCCTTTCTATTTCATAGACTTTCTTGCCCTTTCCCTCGTAGTCTTTGCCGGCTCTTCCATACACTTTCATTCTACTTTTCCATTTCATAGACTTTGTTGCCCTTTCCCTCGTAGTCATTGCCGGCTCTTCCATACACTTCCATTCCACATTTCTATTTCATAGACTTTGTTGCCCTATCCCTCGTAGTCATTGCCGGCTCTTCCATATACTTTCATTCTACATTTCTATTTCATAGACTTTCTTGCCCTTTCCCTCGTAGTCATTGCCGGCTCTTCCATACACTTCCATTCCACCTTTCTATTTCATAGACTTTCTTGCCCTTTCTCTCGTAGTCTTTGCCGGCTCTTCCATACACTTCCATTCCACCTTCCTATTTCATAGACTTTCTTGCCCTTCCTCTCGGAGTCATTGCCGGCTCTTCCATACATTTTCATTCCACCTTTCTATTTCATATACTTTCTTGCCCTTTCTCTCGTAGTCTTTGCCGGCTCTTCCATACACTTCCATTCCACCTTTCTATTTCATAGACTTTCTTTCCCTTTCACTTATGAGTCATTGCCGGCTCTTCCATACACTTCCATTCCGCCTTTCTATTTCATAGACTTTCTTGCCCTTTCTCTCGTAGTCTTTGCCGGATCTTCCATACACTTTCATTCGACCTTTCTATTTCATAGACTTTCTTGCCCTTTCCCTCGTAGTCTTTGCCGGCTCTTCCATGCCCCATTCCCCTTTCTATATCATAGACTTTGTTGCCCTTTCCCCTCGTAGTCATTCTCTTCCATACACTTCCATTCCACCTTTCTATTTTCATTTCTCTCGTAGTCTTTTGCTGGCTCTTTCCATATCTTTCATTCTACTTTTCCATTTCATAGACTTTGTTGCCCTTTCCCTCGTAGTCATTGCCGGCTCTTCCATACACTTCCATTCCACATTTCTATTTCATAATCTTTTTTGCCCTTTCCTCGTAGTCATTGCCGGCTCATCCATTTTCATTTCTCCTTCCTATTTCATAGACTTTTCTTGCCCATTCTCTCATGAGTCATTGCCGGCTCATCCATACACTTCCATTTCACCTCTCTATTTCATAGACTTTCTTGCCCATTCTCTCATGAGTCATTGCCGGCTCTTCCATACACTTCCATTACACCTTTCTACTTTATAGACTTTCTTGCCCTTTCTCTGATGAGTCATTGCTGGCTCTTCCATACACTTCCATTCCACCTTTCTATTTCATAGACTTTCTTGCCCTTTCTCTGATGAGACATTGCCGGCTCTTCCATACACTTCCATTCCACCTTTCTATTTCATAGACTTTCTTGCCCTTTCTCTGATGAGTCATTGCCGGCTCTTCCATACACTTCCATTCCACCTTTCTATTTCATAGACTTTCTTGCCCTTTCACTCATGAGTCATTGCCGGCTATTCCATACACTTCCATTCCACCTTTCTATTTCATAGACTTTCTTGCCCTTTCTCTCGTAGTCTTTGCCGGCTCTCCCATACACTTACATTCCACCTTCCTATTTCATAGACTTTCTTGCCCTTTCTCTCATGAGTCATTGCCGGCTCTTCCATACACTTTCATTCCACCTTTCTATTTCATATACTTTCTTGCCCTTTCTCTCGTAGTCTTTGCCCACTCTTCCATACACTTCCATTCCACCTTTCTATTTCATAGACTTTCTTGCCCTTTCCCTCGTAGTCATTGCCGGCTCTTCCATACACATCCATTCCACCTTTCTATTTCATAGACTTTCTTGCCCTTTCTCTCGTAGTCTTTGCCCACTCTTCCATACACTTCCATTCCGCCTTTCTATTTCATAGACTTTGTTGCCTACTAGTCATTGCCGGCTCTTCCATACACTTTCATTCTACTTTTCCATTTCATAGACTTTCTTGCCCTTTCCCTCGTAGTCATTGCCGGCTCTTCCATACACTTCCATTCCACATTTCTATTTCATAGACTTTGTTGCCCTATTCATCGTAGTCATTGCCGGCTCTTCCATATACTTTCATTCTACATTTCTATTTCATAGACTTTCTTGCCCTTTCCCTCGTAGTCATTGCCGGCTCTTCCATACACTTCCATTCCACCTTTCTATTTCATAGACTTTGTTGCCCTTTCCCTCGTAGTCATTGCCGGCTATTCCATACACTTCCATTCCACCTTTCTATTTCATAGACTTTCTTGCCCTTTCCCTCGTAGTCATTGCCGGCTCTTCCATACACTTCCATTCCGCCTTTCTATTTCATAGTCTTTTTTGCCCTTTCTCTCATGAGTCATTGCCGGCTCTTCCATACACTTCCATTCCACCTTTCTATTTCACAGACTTTCTTGCCCTTTCCCTCGTAGTCATTGCCGGCTCTTCCATACACTTTCATTCTACCTTTCTATTTCATAGACTTTCTTGCCTTTTCTCTCGTAGTCTTTGCCGGCTCTTCCATACACTTCCATTCCACCTTTTTATTTCATAGACTTTCTTGCCCTTTCACTCATGAGTCATTGCCGGCTATTCCATACACTTCCATTCCACCTTTCTATTTCATAGACTTTCTTGCCCTTTCTCTCGTAGTCTTTGCCGGCTCTTCCATACACTTCCATTCCACCTTTCTATTTCATAGACTTTCTTGCCTTTTCCTCGTAGTCATTGCCGGCTATTCCATACACTTCCATTCCACCTTTCTATTTCATAGACTTTCTTGCCCTTTCTCTCGTAGTCTTTGCCGGCTCTTCCATACACTTCCATTCCACCTTTCTATTTCATAGACTTTCTTGCCCTTTCCCTCGTAGTCATTGCCGGCTATTCCATACACTTCCATTCCACCTTTCTATTTCATAGACTTTCTTACCCTTTCCCTCGTAGTCATTGCCGGCTCTTCCATACACTTCCATTCCACAATTCTATTTCATAGACTTTCTTGCCCTTTCTCTCGTAGTCATTGCCGACTCTTCCATACACTTCCATTCCACCTTTCTATTTCATATACTTTCTTGCCTTTTCTCTCGTAGTCATTGCCGGCTCATAGACTTTCTTGCCCTTTCACTCATGAGTCATTGCCGGCTATTCCATACACTTCCCTTCCACCTTTCTATTTCATAGACTTTCTTGCCCTTTCTCTGGTAGTCTTTGCCGGCTCTTCCATACACTTCCATTCCACCTTTCTATTTCATAGACTTTCTTGCCCTTCCTCTCGGAGTCATTGCCGTCTCTTCCATACACTTCCATTCCACCTTTCTATTTCATATACTTTCTTGCCCTTTCTCTCGTAGTCTTTCCCGGCTCTTCCATACACTTTCATTCGACCTTTCTATTTCATAGACTTTCTTGCCCTTTCTCTCATGAGTCATTGCCGGCTCTTCCATACACTTCCATTCCACCTTTCTGCTTCATAGACTTTCTTGCCCTTTCTCTCGTAGTCTTTGCCGGCTGTTCCATACACTTCCATTCCACCTTTCTATTTCATAGTCTTTCTTGCCCTTTCTCTGATGAGTCATTTCCGGCTCTTCCATACACTTCCATTCCACCTTTCTATTTCATAGAGTTTCTTGCCCTTTCCCTCGTAGTCATTGCCGGCTCTTCCATACACTTCCTTTCCACCTTTCTATTTCATAGACTTTCTTGCCCTTTCTCTCGTAGTCATTGCCGGCTCTTCCATACACTTCCATTCCACAATTCTATTTCATAGACTTTCTTGCCCTTTCTCTCGTAGTCTTTGCCGCTTCGTCCAAACACTTATTTTCTGCCTTTCTATTTCACATCTTTTCTTTGTCTTACCTAACATAGTGTTTGCCTGTTTTTCTACACACATTCTTTTTAACTTTCTATTTCCACTCACTTTCTTTGCCTTTTGTCTTTACTGGTTCTTCCGTATGCATTTTCCTTCCTTTCTATTCAATAGCCTTTCTTTTCATTTTCTCTCATAATCTTACCCAGTTCTTCCATAAACATCCTTTCTACCTTTTTATTCCATACCCTTTCTTTTCCTTCAATCTCATTTCCTCTCATAGCCTCTGCCGTTCCTTCCATACACATTCTTTCTGCCTTTATATTCCATACTCTTACCTTGGCTTTCCTGGCATGGTGTTTGCCATTCTTCAATGCACGTTTTTCTGCCTGTCTATTCCATACTCATTCTTTGCCTTTCCTCTCATAGACTTTACCGTTTCATTCATACATATTCTTTCTTCCTTTCTATTTCATACTCTTTGTTTGCCTTTCTTCTCATAGACTTTGCCGTTTCATTCATACATATTCTTTCTTCCTTTCTATTCCATAATCTTTTTTGCCTTTCCTCTCACAGACTTTACCGTTTCATTCATACATATTCTTTCTTCCTTTCTATTCCATACACTTTCTTTGCCTTTCCTCTCACAGACTTTACCGTTTCATTCATACATATTCTTTCTTCCTTTCTATTCCATAATCTTTTTTGCCTTTCCTCTCATAGACTTTACCGTTTCATTCAAACATATCCTTTCTACCTATCTATTCTATACACTTCCTTTGCCTTTCTTCTCATAGCCGGTTCTTCCATACACATTCTTTCTGCCTATTTATTCCATATTCTTTCTTTTCCTTCTCTCTCATATTCTTGCCCAGTTCTTTCATACACATTCATTTTGCCTATTTATTCCATACCGTTTCTTTACCTTTCCTCTCATAACCTTTGCCTCTTCTTCCATACACATTCTTTCTACCTGTCTATTCCATACTCTTCCTTTGTCTTTCTTCTCATAGTCATTGCCGGTTCTTCTATACACTTTCTTTCTGCCTGTCTATTCCATACTCTTTCTTTGTCTTTCCTCTAATAGTCTTTGTTTGTTCTTCCATACATTTCCTTTCACTCTTTCTATTCCATACTCTTTTTTATGTATTACTTATCTATACTCTGTCTTTCTTTGTCTCGTGTGTCATTAAACATTTCGACGTCTTTTTCATTATTTTATTCTTCATTTTTTTCTATAGTTTTTGTTTTCGTCTTTCATGTTAATTCTCTTAGATTTCTTTGTTTCTTTCATTCTCTTCGTTCTGCCGCTTTGTGATTCTTTTCGATGTTGTTCCTTTCTCCCCCCCCTCTTCCGTTTCGTTTACATTTCCTACTGTCATTCCTGTTCAATACCTAACGTTCCTCTTCCACGTCACACACCTGCTCATACTTTTAGCGTCCCTCCCAGCTCATTGTCACGTCACTTCTCGATCGCCTTTCAAACCAAACGTCTACTCCATTCGCCGATGTCACCGCCACCTTCAATGCGTTCACCGAGATCTTTAAAAAAAAAGTCGAAAGCCCGCTCTGTTTTGCATGTATAAACGGATGTTCCAGTGAGCCACGTGCGCTGACCAACAACACCTGTCGCGTTCCACGCGATCATGATGGCGGTCAATTGAGAACAGATGGGATGTAAGCGGCAAGCGGGTCAGAGGTCAACTGGAGCATTAGAAATAGGATAAGCGAGTGAAAAATGCAGAGAATCAGACTATTTGAAGAAGTGAGGAAGACACCAGCAATATTGCGACGTTGGGGTTAAGTTTTGCTTTGTTTGGCACAAAGGCCAATTTGTAAATCATTCAGTAAAAGATCAAACACTTTAAACTACAGTAGTAATTTCGTGCCAGATTAGCTTGTTAAGCCTTGTGCCATGATTCCATTATTGCGCACATTGTGCAATATATATATATATATATATATATATATATATATATATATGATATATATATATATATATATATATTAAAATAATAAAAAAAAGAACCTATATTAAAAGTCGAACTTTAAAATCGATAAAATTTGAAAGCTACTACATAGTGAATTTAATTGCCTAATCTTGAAAATTACTGTAAATACTAAAATGAAAAAAACTTCCATTGATATAACATTAGATTTAATGAATAATATATACTTACCTTACAAAAAGCATAATACTATTCCTTTGTATATACACCCTAAGTCTAATCATCCTCCATCTATAACATATACCTTCATCTATTGAGAAAAGAATAAGTACAAATTCAGGAAATGAGAACATATTCTATGAACATAGTAATTTCTATAAAAAGGTCTAAAGAATAGTGGCTATAAATGACAAAAACTTAATTATATAAAAAATGAAAATCGACACCATAGAAAAAACAGAAATAGAAAAATCATTTGGTATACACCCTATACAACCAAATGGTAAGAAATAAGTTAGAACAAAAATTCCTCTAGGAAAATAAACTCAGTACAATTTTTAATAAAAATACCCTAAAATTAAGTTACAGTTGTACGGAAAACCTAGAAATGATTATTAAGAAACATAATGGTAATATCTTAAATAAAAACTTATACCAAAATCAAAAAAAAAATATAGATCCTAAAATAAAAAATGTAATGAGGACGAAGAAAAATTATGTTACTGTAGAAATCCTCAAAACTGTCCTCTTAATAATAAATGCCGTATTGAATCAATAATTTTTCGATGCAATATTTCAGCTTTTGAAGATCCAAAAATAGTTAAATTCTACATTGGATGCACACGAAATGAATTCAAAAGAAGGTGGAGCCAACATAGAACGTCCTTTAATAATAATGTTGTATCCTTAAAGAAGGTTACAAACAGACAAAGGTGGTACTCGAGTGAAAGGAACAGCAACACGGGCGTAGATGAAAGAAAGAGAGGTTTATTGTAAAAGAGAATACACCACTGAAAGACAGTGAATCAGTTAGCAGGCTAGTAATTCCTGAAGCAAGGATATCTACCAACCGCCCACGCCGTTAGATGTGGTATAAGGCCGAATTTAATGTGGTGTATCCAAGCCCGTATGCTGGGCCAAAAATTCCTCCTATAAATTGGCGTTGGGTAGCTGTTTCCCGAGAAGAGACTCTGCCCTCCGACATAGCCTCGTCTGGGTTCTTCTCTGCCTTCGGGCAGAGAGTTCAACCAGCACAGCTGGAGATGAATCTCCAACTAATTACTGAAGCAAGCTCGCCAGATATATCCTGTGCTTACTATATATATCTACTGATATAGTCAGTCCATATAGGAGATAGGGAGTGTGGGACATTCCATTACAACACCTCCCCCAGAGCTAATTTCCCCATAAAATTTTGCTCAATACCTCTTCTTTTTGGGGTTAGGGCACAACTATTTGACTTTTTTTCCTCTTCTTAGTACTTTTCCGTCTCACCAAATGATAAATACCGAAATCAAACGCCCTATCTAAATATTTCTGGCACTTAAAAGAAACCATTAAAACACCAACAGTAAAATGGAAATTAATAATAAAAGCTAGAGCGTGTAGGTCATTAAATGACCCATGTCCTTTGTGCATACACGAAAAATTGTGCATTATTAAGTTTCTGAAAAATAAAAATTTTCTAAATCAAAGAATTGAAATAGCTATTTTTTGTAGGCACTGTCAAATATTTTCCTTAAGTAATAATTAATTTTGAATAAAAATAAAGAATGGAGATGAAATATACATTTTTATATTTGATCTTTAATTAGTAATTAAATATCTAATATATTTTCTATTTAAAAATACCGTATAGTCTATTAGTTATTAAAAGGTCGAATAGTACTTTAAATCTATTAGAATAAAATTTAATTAATAAAATTTAAGTATTAATATGTCTTGCACATATTTAAATGAACCTTTTAGAAAGTCTTTGTGTATAAAAATATGAATTAAGCGGATGAATGTAAATGCCTAATTTTTTTTATCATTGGAAACCCAGACGACTCACTGAAGAACGGAAGTATATGTTTGTTAGTAGACACATCCCACCCCTAAACTTAACTTGACTTTGTAAGCAACATATATTGAATACATAAGCTGTCCAGGGAAATTAAAAGCCAGCTACCCCTAAATTAAAATAGATTTTCCTTAACCTTAACAAAACAATGTCAATACTATATACGCTCATAAATTAAGTGTAGTTTTTTCAAGGTTTATTCCTATCATTGCTTGACAATGGAACGAGAATATGGATTTTGAGTTCAATTTTAATAATTAAATTTCTACATTTAGTTTCTGTTTCGAAACATGTAAATTTTCTTTGTCGCGATAGAATCATATTTTTAAAAAGAAAATAATTATAATATATATATATATATATATATAAAAAGGTAAAATAAATTCGAGTGGATCCTAGTAATATAAAAATATGAAAATTGATCCACAAAAGAGAGCTCGATATATTTTATTTATACAAAGCAATATGATGAATAATCAAAATATCTTTTTAACCCATGTGGGGAGTATACTATTTCGGCAGACGATGAAAGTAGTCGTCTGTTTTTTCAACTTGTGGAATGAAGTTCTTATATATATATATATATATATATATATATATATATATATATATATATATATATATATATATATATATATATATATATATATTATATATTTGTTAGGACGTGTAGATACAGAAATCTACAGCGCACAAAAACTGGAATTTTTACGGCCTTAAGTGATCATCAGATCATTTGCCTAAAACTTAACCAGTGAAACTGACAGACCTCATGCTCTGTTGATTTCACAGTTTATATCGAATGTTCTTTTCAGTAATATTTTTGAAGATTAAAGTGGCTGGGAAGCATGGAGCCGGAAAGGCGTTTTAGGAGAGAGAACTGCGAGAAAATAAACTGTTAGCATAGAACTTATGGTTACAACTAGCTAGCTCAACTGTAAATTGATAAAGGGTCTGTGTCTGTCCGTGCGTGCGTGTGTGTGTGTGTGTGTGTGTGTGTGTGTGAGAGAGAGAGAGAGAGAGAGAGAGAGAGAGAAAGAGAGAGAAAGCGAGTGGGTGAATAAGTCCGTACGTAAACATAATAATTAGATGAAGTTTGGTTTAATGTTCAATGTGTGTGGAGAAGTTAAAAGCTCTGACAATAATTGCATTATGTTGCAAAATCAATATATATTGTTTAAAATAAATGATTTTATATCTTTAGGCAACGGAATTATCCAAGGACTTACGAGAATATATATATATATATATATATATATATATATATATATATATATATATATATATATATATATATAAAAATATTGGAAATACCGTTTAAAACCACAATCCCTGAAGACTGGAAATTTTACCAAGAAACATCGATGTCAGGATTAAATTGATATTTAAAAGTTAAGTAATGTTTTCATGTAAAATCAATACACACACACACACACACACACATATATATATATATATATATATATATATATATATGGGAAGTGTCTCTATATATATATATATATATATGTGTGTGGGGTGTCTATGTCTATGAACAACTCTCGGATATTTCCCTCTCTTCTTCCATAAATATAGTAAGTTTTATAAATATAGATAGTTATATGTGTATGTGGTTTTGGGTGATATCAAGAATTCACCTTCCTAATACATTGAACACGATGCGATTCGAACCGTGTTACATGGTCGGAAAGAGAACGTTCTAACCACATATCCACGTATATATATATATATATATAATTACATGAATCATTCATACAAAACAAATATAGAGGTTAATGATTTAAATGGCGAGAATACATCTTCGCAAACAATTTACGTTCCAAAACAATAACACATTTCTCATAGCATTTTTTCGTTGTCCTCTTATTACCGAGAAGTAAAAAACAAGAACAAAATCTATTTCCATACCTCAGGATGTCTGTAGAAACAGACGAAAGCTTGTAAAAACTAAAAAAGAACTTATGAAACTGGAATTTATAAACAGGGATCATATCATTCATATACAGGTTCGGGGTTAGTGTACCTTATTGAAATTGTTTGCGAAGATGTATTCTCGCCATTTAAATCATTAACCTCTATATTTGTTTTTTGTATGAAGGATTCATGTAATTATAAATTGAACTGCAACTATAATCGAAATATATATATATATATATATATATATATATATATATATATATATATATGTTGTGGTACGATACACCTAATTTACATAAGTGGAGTACCGACCATATAAATATGGGTTGGTACCGGAAGACGGGGGAGTAAGAAGAGATCGAATCCAGAGACTCTGCCCGACTGCGATTTAGTCAACCCATTCTGCAGGAACAGTCTTCCCAAGAATATACCAAAACTAACTGTAAATATTGTGTACCTTTTCCTTGTTTCAATACATTTTGTTTACGTACATTTTGTGTTGTATTATTATTATTCCATGCTTATCCAAGTTTCAACAATATATATATATATATATGAAATAGATAGAGAGATAGAGAAAGAGAAAGAAAGTGATAAAAATAGAGAGATCTGTATGATACTGATTCCAGGACAACCGAATAAAACCATTTTTACAATCTTGAAACCAAACCTATTAAATCCGTGGAGTGTGGCGGGGCGCATTGTCTCATTTAAATTATTGTTACCATGGAGACGATTACATAGTCATCAATCATATTGGTGTTCCTCCACAAAGCATTTTCCACATTAATTTTGGGACCCAGCGTTTCCCAGCAAAACATTCCCAAACTGTCAGACTGCCTGCTGATTTCCGAAAATGCATGCTCATGTCATTGTTTCTCCAGGTAACTTATTCAGGAGAAATTGAGACTCATTGAATCAGGTGCCCTTCGTCCACAGATACAAAGTTTAGTTCTGACGTTCGCATGCTTATTGAACAGGTTTTCGGTGACGGATATTAGTTAGCATAGTTACCCTGATTGGTAATCGGTTATGTAGCCTCATAACTACAACAACAAAAACAAAAAAAAAACAAAAAAAAAAACGATGTGCCGTGTTTTGTGTCATATTCTTTCCTTCCCTTTGATTATACTATTTACAATCTGCGCCAAATTAGCTTTTCTGTTGGTTTGTACTTCACTTCTCGCAACGATAAGTCTTCACCGATAAGTACCATGACGGTGGTTGGTAATTTTTCTCACCTGCCGCTCGGTACACACCACAACTGAACGCATGTACCCTACAAGTCATACCGTCTCGAAAATATTTTCATCTAGAATTTGATTGAGAAAATATGAACAGTATTTTAAAATCTCTTCTTGGCCAGCTTTCAGCACTATTCGGATATAATTTGCATTAATGTAAATTAGAGAAAATAGGTATATAAAAAATTGGACTATTACGTGGCTTGATTTTAATATCAGTTTTCGGAACTTCGATTTTACGTTGATTTCAACACCAAACATCAGCAGTGATGACAAACCCGCAACTGTCGCAGATCCCAAGACAGGTCATTGAACGAGGTATAGTTTCATTTGAAGAAGAAAAAGGAGTACAACAATGGAGAAGAAAATAATAATAATAATAATAATAATATCGGCATGTGAATTTAAGAAGTCGAAACGTGATGTTTTTACATGAAAACAAGTGAGCTATCCGAACATAGTCAGGGAGAAATGAAGGACATCAACTCATTGTCTATCCCCATCTCCACACACACATACACACACACACACACACACACACATATATATATGTCTATATACAGTGTAACCCGGATATAAGAGACCCGGATATAAGAGAAACCCGGATATAAGAGAGATTTTCTCTGGTCCCAAATTAGAGCTTGTGTTACCTAAACAAAATAGACCAAGCCCGGATATAAGAGAAACCCGGATATAAGAGACTTCTCCGGTCCCGACAACTCTCTTATATCCGGGTTACACTATATATATATATATATATATATATATATATATATATATATATATATATACACTAGAATAAATAATAATCTAGCCAGAAAAGTATTTAATGAAAATAAATTTACATACAACCTGGCTCTCAAAATAATGGTTTTAAACAGGAATTAAACTATGACGAAGAACTGGAAAATCCTAGTAATAATAGATCTAAAAACCAGAAAGAGGAAAATAATCTGGTTTAATCCACCGTATTGCAGGCTTTCCAACATTGATATGGGAAGTTTTTTCCTAAGGTTAATAGACAAGCACTTTCATAATAAACATCCACTATATAAAATTTTCAATAGGAAGACACTGAAAATTAGTTATACATGTGTAAGTAATATGGAGAAAATTATATCTTCCCACAATTGTAAAATACTTAAGAACTACCATAATAGCGAAACTCGATCTTGTAGGAGTAGAGCTAATTGTCCAATCGGGGGAAAATGTATGTATGAGAATGTAATATATGAAGCTACAATCTTCCCCGAAGAAAATATTAACCAGAAAGAAAGATACATAGGTATATCCGCTGGTAATTTGAAGCAGCGTCTGTACAACCACAGACGCTCTTTCAAATATCGATACCTAAAAAAAATCAAACTTTCTTATCCAAACACTACTGGGATCCGATGGATAAGGGATTAAACCCCGCATTTCGAATGGAGATTCTTATCAAAAGCGAGAACCCCTAATAAATTCCGCGATCGGTGTGATCTATGCATTGCGGGAAAAAAAATTATTATTAAAGATAAAAATCAAGATGAGTTGCTGAATCTTCGTAGTGAGATCATTTCCAAATGTAGACATAAAAAACGCTTTAAAACATAAAAACGGTTTTATAACGTGTTATTCCCTATAAGAGTTCGATCTTGGATCACTAACATCGGACATGACATTTAAATGGAATGACACTTAGGATTACCTATATATATATCATTGTCTGTGTTTATTTTTGATCATTTAATTTGTGTTAGAAGACTTTGTTCATGTGTTGGTATATGTGTATGTGGGTATGTAGGTAAAGTTTTCCCAGATAACTGATATACAAAATCTGATAGTTTTCTGATATTTTTATATACCTAGGAATATATGTAGATTTAATAGATATATACGCGTTAATCGCTCCGTGTGTTGTTTTTTTTTAATATTGTTATCGTTTTCTTCCTCAGTAGTTTTTTAAGCACAAATTAGTTTAATTCTACCCATCTATTTTTATATGTAGCAGCAATATTCTAAGCATGATCGAATGATAGATTCTGGAGAGAAAAATTGACTAGTATGAGGCAGTGAACCAACTTTCTTAGCAGCTGACCTAACAATGGATTTCAATCTAGTTTTTTCACCTCATGTCAACCGATAACGTTAGCTCGAGAAGGCGGAATGAGTCTCTATCCTGGAGGTTAGCATCAGCCATTCTGATGGAAGGTAGAAATGGTTCTCTCTGGTGATTAATAGAGAGCAGTTTAGTTTTAGAATTGTTAAAATGAACAGGTCATCTTTTGTCCCAGTTAAAATCAGACGGAAGTTCGTTTTTTGACATCAGCCATCAATTGGACCTTATCGAACTGATTAGACTTACAATCGAAACAAAAGTAAATAGTTGTGTCATCAGAATAGATACCAAGTTGAGAGCGGATGTCATCGAGAAAGGACTAGTGGTAGAGCCCTGGGGGTCACCCACATTAGTACATTCTAGAAGAATGGCCGTTTAGGATAACTTTTTTTCAAGATTTGATAAACAAGAGTGAATCAGTTCAAAAATTTGGCCCGAGAGACCATAACCTTTCAACTTGTGAAGAAGGTTTGTATGCCTAACCCCGTCGAAAGCTTTCGAGGTGTCCAAATCAACAGCCCGAAGTTTACCATTCTTATCTAGAGCTTGATAGAGTCTTTTCGCAATTATTGTTAGTAACATCATCAGTTAACCTAGAGAACCGAAAGTCATATTGCTTGTCTGAAAGAAGGCCTTGTGACGTGAGATGCTTAATCAATTCAACATTGATTAAGACCGCTAGTTGTTTCCCAAAAAGAGGTAAAAGTCCGATAGTTGGAAGGGTCGGACGATTCACCCGAGTTCTTAAAAACTGGAACAACAGATGAAGGTTTCCGGCAAGCAGAAAAGCAAGAGACAGTGAGACATTTATTATACAGTTTAGAGAGAACAGGGGCCAGTTCTTAAGGACTATGACAGGAATTGCATCAAGTTCGCATGCTTTGTGGGGGATTCAGCTTAGAGATGACAGCAGAAACCATAGAAGAGGCTATATGCATATCACTCAACAGAGACTCAGTTCTAATTAGGAAGTCAGGCTCTAGATGAGTCAAGAGTAAAGTTTAAGGAGAATTTATGAGTGAAACATTCAATTTTATCAGAAGATGTTAACACATCAAATTGATTGAGTGGAGGAAGAATAGAAAACTTACTCATATTTAATCCACTATTACAGAGCCTCCAGAAATCACGATAGCCAAAGTTATTAGGTGCAATACGGTACTTCATTCTCTCAACAAATATCGACCTGGCTCCTTCAAGGACAGTTTTACATTTATTACATGGAACTCCGAATGGGTGTCTGTTGTGATGGAAGCTGTCACGCTGGTAAAGCCGGAAATAGTGGTTCCTGTGGGTTATAGCGGAAGAGCCTGCTGGTATGAACCATGAGACAGATTGAGGTTTCACCTGGTATTTCCGAGAGGGAATGATAATATATGTGTCAGCTTTGACACAAGACGAAACTTCTGTGGCGCAATTCTCATTACGAAGGTTAAAAATACCAGTCCAAGGGGCGTCACGAAACAAGTCACGGTGATAATCTTCTTGCTGGTAACGGAAAGAGGTCTTATGAAACGGAGGTTCCTGACTGGAACGAAATATCAATAGATACAACAGAGTGGTCCGAGTTTCCAAGGGAAACAGTTTTGCGAAGCTCGGACAGAGGTTGGAGCGGAGGTGAAAACTAAATGAAGGAGCCTGTTGTTCGGTTTTTCTGTGGAAACGAATAGGAAAATTCACAATTTGAGTAGAGGGTTGAGCAATGGAACACACACACACACACACACACACACACACACACACACACACGATAAAAATATAGTTTTAAGGTATGTTATATTTATTTAAGTGCTCAATATCAGGGATAGAGCATATATAAATATAAAACTGAACATTGAGGTTAACATCCAGTTGTGATAGTCTGTTGGATACTTAAACACAATCTTTAGGCCATATATATATATATATACACATACGCACACACACATGATAAAATATAGTTTAAGGTATGCTATATTTATGGATTAAAGTGCTCAATATCAGGTATAGAGTGTATGTAAATATAAAAGTGGAGATTGAAGTCAATACGCAGAAGCGACAGTCTGTTTCATGCTAAACGCAATCGACAGGTTATGTGCGTTGTGTTGTTGCTCGACTATTTATATATACAGGTCAGTGATGTCGGGGTTCTATTGCATTGTGGGTAGTCTATTGTATTATTCTAACGGTTATTTTGGTGAGTGTTAATGGTTTCCGATTATCTGGCGACTGTTGATTGGGAAAAATACTGGATTCGAATAGAGTTTTTTGTCTATTTATAGTGATTAACATTTTCATTTATTAATGATTATTTTATTGTTTATTGTAATAACTTACTGTGTTTTCTTGTGTTTATCCTTGCACACGTGTTTTGTTAATTTGTTTATTATTTACTTATTTATTTGTTTGGATTAATTTATTTTACTTGTTATTGATTATTTAATATATTTATTTATTTTCGTTTATTCTTGTTCGTTTTCAGTTTTCAATTTTTAAGTAATGGAGTTAAAATTTGTTTTCGTATCAGCATTTTGAAATGAGTTCTGATCGTTTATTTAGTAATTTATGTTAGTCTGGGAAAGTAATTATAGCTATTTTTTCTTCCAGACAGAGTTTATAGTTTTGGTGTCGATTGTTTTAGGCTGATGTCCTTTGGTGAGATTTGTTTTTAATCTTCCAGATATATTTAGAAATCATTGTGCTGTTCGCATATTTACTATTTGTAAAGGATGTTTTGCGAGCGTCATTTTTTTGTTTCTAGGATCCTTCAGTTACTCATGTGTATATTTTTTCTTCGTTGTTTGCTAATTTTACAATGGCTTGGTATATTACACTTGCCGTTTAAGGGACATTCGTTCTTTATTCAGCGTCGGTTTAATTTGTTCAGGTGGTTTGTTGATTGTTTTCCTGCTGTGCTTTTTTTTATATTTATGTCATGTTCTCGGTTCAACTGTAGCTCATTTTCACTGTTTTTGTTGAATATTTTGTGGAGAGTGTCTGATGCGGGAAATTATTTGTTTATGAATTTAATGAATACTTTACTACGTTTGCTTTTACGTTTTTGCTGTACGGTGGGTTGAACCATATTATATTTCTCTTTCTCTTGGCTTTTTTGTGGTGTGTATGTGAGTGTTGCTGAGGATCATTTAGGGCTATTTTATAGTCTTTCTTATCTTCGTTTAAGATGGTTTCACTGGAAGAATTGTTGGAAAGCTTGCAGTTAATTGATTAATCAATTAGCCACAGGAATCCGACAATTATGTATGTATGTATGTATGTATGTATGTATGTATGTATAATGAGGCAAAGGGGAAAATCTATAAACGACGCGTTTCGCCAAGAGCGTCTGTTGCCTTCAGGCTAGAATGAAATACAAAACTACATGACAGGAAAATGCGTCAGGATCTCTGAGTATAAGTGGAGGAACATAAATCAAATTACATTATCTGTGACTAGATATATATATATGTATATATCAATGGGCATCAATAAATACTCAGCCATACTTTCAGACAATTACTTTCTACCTTTCTCGATAAATTATAATTATATATTTTGAATTTTAGTCTGAACTTTTCCCTTTCAAAAGTTCCTCCACAAGATTAATATTTCCTATTGAATTAAGTGCATTAACAACAAAATAGATTATTGAAAAATAAATATTTGTTGTATTAAATTAAGACATTTTAAAATTATTAGGCAACATCTATTCTGTATCGGCCCACATACACTCACACACATGTGCGTGTGTGTGCGTGTGTGTGTGAAAGAGAGAGAAAGAGAGAACGTGTGTGTGTGTATAAGTGTGCGTGTGTGTATACGCGTGGGCATCTAATTAAATATGCTTGATTTAACGTCGGTCACCCAGTGCTGATTACTTTTTGGGTGTGTCTGAACCATTATTTACGCACGACGCCCATCCATATTGATAAAACCGAATATTATCTGGGCCCTCTTTGCTGAATATCAGCAGATTGGCACAGAGTACATTACAACTCACATGCGACAATTGAAAGACACTCCATGTTTTGTTTGTCTGCCTTTCTAACACGTCACTATTTCCCCGGTTATCCCATCCACGTCGAAGGAGAAATTGTCGAACAATCATATCTGATCACAGGCATTAAAACTCATGATTACTTTTGGTAATTAGATTTACTTTAATTGACTTACAAAGCTGAATGTCATTGGTAAGGAATATGAAGGCATAGGGTTATGTTACGCCATTCTTTCAAGTAGGAAGGGCTGGCTTGCCTGTTCTGAAATTCAATTTTTCGATAAAGTGGGCGGATTAAGCACATTATGTAAATTCCGACGGGAAACCCCCCGTTCACTTCTCGTATTGATTATTATTGAATGCCCAATGGTATTTAGGGTGTTGGCAAATGTTTCTTCTTGGATCACAACCGATAGTGTCTCATCACAACTGGGCATGCCACGGGGGTGGAGTTACGACAAGTCTCTGATCTAGTCTTCTAGTTGTAACAATCAAAATCATTTAAATAAATGGTCAAGTATGGGATAAGGGAAAACTTGCCAGAACCTCTAGGGGAGTAAGTCCTTACACCTTGTTGGTGTAAAGATTATAGGACTGCTGATAGGAAATTTACTGTATCCTGCCAGACAATTTTTCTCACCAGAATCCATTTTGCTGGTTCCCAGTATTGATGGGGGGGGGTTCTTCCTAACCTTTTGTTTTAAATAGTGTGAAATGTCAGCATCCTGATTATGCCATTATTTTCTCTTCGACTTACAAGTGTTATCTATTTCAGTTGTTGCCGCTGTTGGTAGTCCTCAAGTGATGTGATTTCTGTTATTTGGTACACTTATTTGTTCGTGATCCTGTAACGCCAGACCACAGTTTTCAAAAGAGGTGTGGTCTTTGCCAAAATACACAGCCTTTACTGGCTCAAAACCATTTTTATTCATTGATCTTAAGAAAGCGGTTGTATACAGCTGACAGTTTAGATATTTCTGAATGGATTTGGCGCCATGCAAGACTTCCATATAAAGGTTTCGAGCTGACTAGGCTGCTTAAGATCAAGGGTCGAATTTTTTGTTTAATGTTTTTTTTTATTGATTTTTTACTTTTTTTTTTACGGCGAGGTTCACCCTTTACAAGGCCCGGGGAGTCACTCGAGGTAGAGGGTTATGTTTGAAGGCGATTTGTGTGTATAGGAGTGGGAGACAACGGCAACCCTAGCCTTGAATAGGTTAAGATTGTAGCGATCGTAGAAACATCCTGTTGGGTCTCAGTTCCACAGGACAGTGGTTCTCAGGAAGAAGCTGTTCGAGTAGAAATTACTTCTCACCGACAGAATACGGAGGAAATGTGGGTGGTTCGCTACTATGTAAGTGGCATGGTGTATTCTTGCTGTGAAGGTTTACCTCAGCGGGACCAGGTAATGTAGCTCGTCCAAACACTTTCCGTGTAAGTAGTAGTAGAGAAGCGAGAGGATTGCCACATCCCATGGTAGAGATTGAAGGGTGGAGAATAGTTCGTCATTCACAAGGGCTTCGAGACGCTTTTGAACTTTATTAAGGCTGGAGAGTGAGGTCTGGGTAGCTCCCACCCAACTATGACAGCAATACTTCATTTTAGGCCTGATCTGTCTCTTGTAAAGGTAGAGGATAACAGGAGGGGTCAGGTACTTACTGGAGTGGTACAGGGAGCCGACCATTTTACCTGCATTCTTAGCAATGAAGAAAAATATATACGGAAAAAACAAACAAAAATCCTTATATACAATTTATACTGTTTTAATGTTAATATGTCAACGTCGGACGTTTCGGTCTAATAAACCATCTTCAGGACATATTCATAAATTATAACATTATCAATACAACATGACAAAGACGATGTACATAAGAACAAGACTTATCCAAACAAATAACTGAAAGTTTTATATGTCCGACGTTGACATATTAACATTAAAACAGTATAAATTGTATATAAGGATTTTTGTTTGTTTTTTCCGTATATATTTTTCTTCATACTGTCGGATTTATATCCATATATTTGCTTACATTCTTAGCAATGTATCGTATGTACGAGTTCCACTTAAAGTTGGGTGTGAGTTTGAGGCCCAACACTCTTTCGAGGCACGGTGCTTCCCAAGAGGACCCCCGTTCATCAAAAGTGGTGGTAGTTCGAGGACAGATCGGTGTTGATGGAATGTAACTAGCTTGGTCTTCGAAGCATTGAATGTAACCAGCCAGTTTTTATCTCATTGAGTAGAGTGTGCGAGAATTCAGTCTTCATTCTCTGACCATCGAGATTGTTAGGGGTGCGCCCGTTGTCGTATCATTGGCATCGATGTTTACAAATGATCTGAGTATATGCTTAAGCAGATCATTTATGTAGATCAAAAAGAGGGTTGGTCCGAACAGTGACTTCTGGGGGACGCCCGATTTAACCTCTAGTGCTCCGGGGGACTGGTCATTGATAATTACCTTAAGAAAGATTTTATGATCGAGAAGACCCTTCCAGTGGTTCCATAATTGGAGAGCTTGTATAGTAAGACTTTGGGCCACATCTTGTCTAAAGTCTTTGAGATATCTAGTGCTATGGTCCCAGATGTGTATTTGTCGTCATGAGCCTCATTGATTCTGTGAGTGATGGTAGTTAGAACGTCGGGAGTAGATCGGGCCGACCGAAACCCATACTGCTCGTCGTTGAAGACTGTTGTTTTTTTAGGTGCTCGACGACCGCCTTATTGATTATGGCCTCAAATAGCTTGCTGATGATACTGAGGAGACAGATGGACCCTTTCCACGGGTTTGGGAAGGATTTTTCCTTCAAGCAGCGGTTGAATAACTTTGCTAGGATTGGGGAGATTTCCGGGTTGATGTCCTTAAGGGCAACCACCGAAATTTTGTCTGGACCAGTGGCTTTCTTAAGGTCAAAGTCTTTGATAAGTCTCGAGACCTCGCGTGCGGTGACGGTAATATTACTGAGATTGTGCTCAGTGAGACGTGGGAACTTGGGGAGGGGATGATCGTTGTCATCTAACGTTGAGTTACAGGTGAAGACGGAGGCGAAGACTTTCGCCTTGTCAGTAGCGTAAGATATCACCTCGGGGCCATTTATAATTGTGGGCACAGTAGTTTTACCTCTGTTTATGATTTGGTTGGTGATCTTCCAGAATACCCGGGATTCAATTTGTTTCTTTTAAACCTTGGTCAAGACCGTACATTCGTAGCCGCACTTAGCATTTTCTAGAATTTTTTGCAGCGATTACGGGCAGTTCTTCTTGCGATAGATATTGAAGTAGTGGTTTCGGGGATTTATCGCTGAAGCACATTCAGGAGTGAACCAGGGCAGACTGTTTGTTTTTTGGCTGGAATTTCTTTTGGGGTATAAAACTCTCCATTTCAGAAAGGATTCAGTCAGTAACAAGGGCAGCAGTTATTGAGGCAGCATGCTTGAAAAAGGTTGGGGGGGAGCTTCTATCCTATAGGATCGAAAGTTGTCCCAATCTGCCATTGCATAGCGAAAAAATCGTTCTATCGAACGGTACATATGGGGATGCTTTAAGTTTGGCATCACTCCGGACACTGATTAGTCAATGGTTTGGCGCGCCTAGTGGAGGTAAAACTTTTGATAGGCATTTATCAGAGCAGGAGGTTAGGAAGAGGTCGAGGAGGTTCGCCTGCTACCCCGTTGTGTCTGGGACCGGGTAAGTTCTCCGATGATTTTGTATTAATTCATAGGCGATGGAGAAATCTCTCTAATATCTGCCTTCAACATCGGTTTTGCTGGAGTGGACTAGCCACTACTTATGGTAGATATTGAAGTCACTAAAGATATGAAAGCTGGTCGAGGCGAATTGAGTAAGGATATTGTCAATCTTCTCAGATGTTCGGTCCATGATTACCGTTTTGGGTCCTGAGGACAGTAGAGAGCAAAGACAAATGTCGTACTATGGATAAGTGTCACGCGGAAGCACATATACTGGAGATCGGGTTCCTCGCTTTTTGAGTCTGTGCCGCAGAAAAACTCGTCCTTGATGTAGGCTACGAGTCCGTGGCCGTGACGATTTAGGTGGTCATGTTTCGCTATGAGAAGTGAGTAGCCGTTACAGAGATTTCTCCATTGCCTATGAATTAATACAAAATCATCGGAGAACCTACCCGGGTCCCGGACACAACGGAGTAGCAGGCGAACCCCCTCGACCTCTTCCTAACCTCCTTCCCTGATAAACCCTAACACTGTCCAAGAACTTCCCTAGGCGAGGCGTTGATAGAAAGTAGGAGGTCTGGCTTAATTGGAGAAGATGGTGTTCCACTTTTGGAAAGTTGGAACATAGACCCCCTCACGTTTGTATAGGAGATGGTATACAGGGGTTCTATTTTGTTTTGGTGGGGGTGGATTGCTTTGTTCATTTGTATTTTGATTGGTTTCATGTGTGCATTGCTTGGTGGAAGACTGGTAGGCAGAGAGACAGACACACCTGCAGGAGTTGCATGTATAATTAACCTGCAGAGAGTCGCCCAGTGATACAGCCGAGCAGTACACTTTATTATGGAATCGAGAGGCCCCACCTGTGACTACTGTGCGGCCCAGAAACCATTCACAAAATAGCTGTACAGTAGCCCCGATATTATACACCTGCTGATAGGATAGCTTTCTTCGGAGTTACTCGAATGTCCGGATCCCTGACTATCAAAACCCAGAAAACGTTTATCTCCAGCGTCAGGGACAATCGAACCAAGAAAGTAAATATATCCGTGATGTTCCAAGTAGAAATGTCGCATCTGCCCAGAAGTCAAGACAACGGAACTTCTTGGGTCAGAAATATTGTACCCGTCCGAGACATAAAGGCACAGAGACACGCTCGCTCATGTACTTGAGGACTAAGGGGCCCAATAGGAGAAGTGATGGGTGTAACAAGGGTTGCTCGGGGATGCATGTGCATCCCTTACCCACATTTAAATTAGTATAGAAGATGGTTACAAGTGTAAAGGGCAAATTATCTATTCAATAGTAAGAGGAGAGAAAGAAAAGAAAGAGAAAAGATTCATGTTTACAAAGGGGGGAGGGTGTTATGGATCGACGGATACATATAGACAGGGGGTGAAACAACTATAAAAATTTAAGGGTTTTAAAGTTTTAACTTGTATAGGGTGGCCACTGAAAAACTGAAGGGTTTGAAAGTCATAACTTATATCGTATTCAGTCTTTTTTCTTTTTTTCTTGCAGGTTGTAGAGCATCCCCTGGAGATTAAAAATGGCTACAAGATTCAAATGGTCCAAAATTTACTATTCAAAAATACTCACGTGTTTGTAAAAGTTATTTTTGTTTTATATCATTCAGTCTTTCAGTTGTTACCCTGTATATGTCCCAGTATCCAGTATTAGTTAAAATTAACTTAGATGTAATTTATGCAGTAAGAACAGTAAGATATATAATCCGGTGTTCTTATAGATATTTTTACAAAATAGTGCTCAATGTAAATTTACAGAGCATTAATATTATAAATTAATTGATTTAAAATATGTTTTTTACCGCTACACAGTTCTAACCATGTTTCAAAAAT
>CAHIKZ030000849.1:102500-195000 GCA_903632075.3 Acanthosepion pharaonis | reverse complement strand
TTCGCTCGCTTGTGCAGACAATTGAAAATAAAATAAAACTATTCTGACTTGGAGATGCCTTTATTTTGTTTCTTATTGTACTGCAGGGAAAATGCCCCCCCAAGGATATCATTAATAAGCCTTTAATCCGTCACCCGGTAGAATTCAAGAGTCTTTCTCTTAACACGGAAAAGACCATCTCGCCCTTATGGATCGATAAAGCGTTCTACACTGAGCTAACGTGTTCAATGCAACCTGACGAGGCAGAAACACCTGCTTTTCTCGCCGATGGATCAGTACATTTGTGAAATCATAATTGCCGTGCTTTTAGCCCAAATGGAAAATCCTAACTACTTGATTCTATCTTCCTAGTAATTTTGATTTTCTAAGCATAGCTTAGATGCGGGATAAAGCCAAAAGTATGCGGCACCCAGTGAGGAACGAACTCACTATTCAGTCGTAATTTATTTAGCGAGACAAGCTTGCTAACCATTACACCGCCTCGAGGTGCCCCCCACTAGCTACTGATTATATATAGCAAATAGAAATAGATTCGTAGTATACTAATATACTTTCATTTTCGCATAGCAGTGGCAGCGTACACAGCGGACTAAAGAACAACTGTTGTCCCTCCACCCCACCCCATGACAAAGCAAGGCAACATACAGCAATAATAATACAAGAAAAAAAACCTTGAAACTTGGTTGGTCTGTTCTGCCTAACCTACCATATCTCATCTGATCTTGCATCAACCGATTGTAACTTTTTCCGATCGCTGCAAAACGATTTGATGCGGAGGTGTGTGTGTGGGGGGGGCTTTCTCTAATGAAAACCGGACTCAAGAATTCATTAAAAAAAAACTTTTTCACATCAAAACCTGCAGAGTTTTATTGAAACGTATCGAAGAACTGCTTGATAAGTGGCAACACGTCCTCGCCAATAATGATGAATATATAATTGAATAAAGTGTAAATTGCGATATGTCTTTGAAGAATAAAATTGTTAAACAAAAACGGAAATTATTTATGACTCAACCTAATCGTTGATATTCGAAACAGTCTCGCTTAAGGATTTGATTGGCTGATCCAATCACCTGAAACAAAGTAGAACTTATTAGTTTAAGCCCGTTTCTCTTATAATCTAATTTGCTTGCAACAGAATATATGCAAAAGTCTGCGAGAGGTTCTGCTTATTTTCTGGTTCGTGCCTTCAAGATAAATACAATCGTTAAGCGAAATCGCAGGTCTCCATTGTCGATTGAGATGTCTAATATGACTGAAGAAAAGAAGTCACTCCTTAACCTAAGTGACACAATTGAGGCCTCTAGAATAAATATTTCAAGCGACTTGCTTTTTGACATAGAGGCTTCGGGTGCCCAGTACTTATGTTTTTGTATCAAGCTAAACCTAGTAAATGAAAACTGATATTCGGTCTTTATCCAGTGAAAAAATATTCGTGCGAAATTGTAAAACTGATGGATCAGGAGAATATGGTGAATGTTGCAAAGTCTCATATCCCAAGTCAATGAGCTTCTGAAGAGTCATCCTGGTAACATGTCGTCAAGCACTAGCATGAAACAGAATTGAACCCTGTCGAATAAACAGTTCAGGTGGCAGAATGCGCATTTCATTTCATCCAGTTGATGGCAGTCAACACTCGACAGTGATCTTCTTGTTTGATGGATAACGCCAATGGCGGACCAGCAGACAGTCCCCATAATCTTCTATTGATACAGTTTCGGAGCACTTACCGTGAAAGTATTTGTAGAAAAGACAGAGGGAAGCGACAGCACAGGTTATAAGTATTTCTTACGTTTAATAGGTTATAAGTATTTCTTACGTTTAGTTTAGTTCGGCAAAACGTTACAAATGCGTTGTAATAAATATGACGACAAAGATGAGGACAATAGACCGAATAATGTAAATAGTGTACATAATACCTCATCTCAGAAATATAGACATATACTGAAAGGCCGAAACATTGTAATAAATATGGCGATAAAGATGAGGACAATAGGCCGAATAATGTAAATAGTGTACATAATACCTCATCTCAGAAATATAGACATATACTGAAAGGCCGAAACATTGTAATAAATATGGCGATAAAGATGAGGACAATAGTCCTAATAATGTAAATATTGTACATAATACCTCATCTCAGAAATATAGACAGATACCGAAATAATCAAGTTAATAAACTTGTGTTGCAACGACGTGTCAGCGTTGTAGGTTCGATGCCGGTAGAAATTGTTTCCTTTTTTTCATTTCAGGATTATCTGATTTTTATCGATAAATATCGAAGAATCTTGATTGAATGGATCTAACTCTTTATATATTTTTGTAATTTTTTATCAGTGTTTTAGTAATAGATGATGGTTGATTTATTATCTTCAGAACTAAGTAAATAGCTCTGGTTGTGGGGGGAGACTGAATTTTTGACAGCATTTTTTAATATAGGTCAGCGGCGCTCTTTTAAATAAAATAAATCTTGCACTGCTTCATATTAATTGAAGATACCAATTATAAGGAAATGGATGCATATTCAAGAGGAAGTTGCAATTTAGGAGATAGATTTCTCATGTACAAGCGAATCAATTTGAATCACTGAATTAAAGAAGAGAAGGAAAATAGAAAAAGCAGAGAGGAAGAGATTCACCATTTGTATTGACTAACGCTGAAAAGGTTATTATCTCGACATTTGCATCAGTTTTTTTTTTTATTTCGTGTTACATGGAAAATCACAGGAAGTTTAAGTCTCGCATTTACATCTGTGAGATGCATTCGGTAGCGAGGCTCTTTGTCAACAAACCTCGCAGACCATTGCCATTGGTAATGGGCATGGTACTGCATCTAAAGGAAAAAAAGAACAACAAATCTTAGAAAATAGCATCGTCAATATTAACGAGAGAATGGCCATTTTATTCGAAAATCATCAGAGAAACAAAAATGAAGAAGCAAAGATGCTACAAAGAAAGGAAATATCTTTACATAGAAAATGATTATAGCCATATGTCGTTGAAACATAGGTTCCCGGACGTTCACCGAGATTAAGCAACGTCGAGCTTGGTCAGTGCCTAGGTGGGTGACCGCTTGGGAATACCAAGTGTTGTAAGCTTGCGTATGCGGGTGGTGTAATTGATAATAGCCCAGGATTGTTAATCGGAGTTCCAGTTTCAGTGAGGTTCATTATATTTACTTACGCGAAAATACTCTTGGGAAATGGTATAAAAGTCATGAATCCATCTCTCGACCAATTTTAATTACTAGGACTTGTATCACTAAATCATTAGTATCTTCCCCACGGAAATTCTTACAGTCTGGCTTTAAATAAACTGTAAAAGGTTGATAAGCCGTAAAAAAACAAAAAAAACAAATCAATTAGATCATAAAAAGAAATTAACTAAAATAACGAGTATTATTGAACTGAATCCGGCGTTCAAGTCCACAGAGGTAATCGTGGATTTTGCTTCTTCAGCCACTGGATTTGGATGCGTATTGTCAACTGTTGAACCTGCGTTTTATTATTCGAAATTTATTTTTACTACTTTCGGCTTTGAATTTATGAAATCTTTCTTTTCAAAATATCTTTCGAGGAAGAGAGATTTCTCAAGTTCATTAACCATTATCACTTTTTATTTTTCAATATTGATGGCGGCTTTCTTCCTAACCTTTTATTCAAAGTAGCGTGAAACGTACACATCTTATGTCATTATTTTCTCGCTGTTCCATGTAGTTGTTACCGTTGTTGAAAGTCTTCAAGTGATGTGGTTTCTCCTTTTTGAACAGTCCTTTGTTTGTAATTCCCGAAGAAGAATGGTTCTCTCTAAGACCTACAGGCTTTATTCGCTCGAAGCCATTTTTAATCATTGATATGAGAAAGTGGTTGTATACTGCTGATAGTTCAGATATTTCTGAGCAAGTTTGGTGTCGTGAATGACATTCATATGAAAGTCCCGATTTGACGAGGCTGTTTATTTAAGAACATGACTCTAATTCTTAGATTAGGTTTTGTAGCAATTTGTGACATTAGGGAAAACTACCTGTAGCACGGAGGAGTAGTGGATAGCGGCTCGGATTGAGGAATCGGAGAGCCGAGTTCAAATTCCAGTTGAATCCGTTACATTCACTTACATGCTAATACCTTTGAATCCTTTTCTTCTCTCACCCCCACCCACTCCAGCTATGGGTAAATAGAAGAACAGACCAGATTCTATAGCTTTGTATGGCAACTGGTCCACCGCAGAAAGAAATGGCAACCTACTGCGGGAAAAAAATCTGCCTCGTCAGTCATGTATTGAAGTATACATGATCGCCTAAGCGTGTATCACGCATGGTACATAACTGATTGACCTCTAGCGCAAACTATTCTATGTTCAATTTCTTTTGTTATAATAATTAATCTTACGATTACTTTTTATCTATACTTTTCCTTTGAAGTGCGAGATACATATAGGGTGACGTTGCTAAAACGTTTCCTCTTTGTTTCTATAGAAATTGCATGGAATTGACGTATTTTATTGAGAATAAAGACATACACAGACGCGCATCTCGTGTAAACGGATAGCGACTCAGGAAGAGAAATCGACGATCAGAATTTGAATGTACGCCGATTTCGTTACGTTTACTTTCGCACAAATACCTGTAGGAAAGAATGAATCTCTCACCACCCTCCAGCTATGGGTTAAATAAATAAACTAACTAGTCTCTTTAGCCTTGGATATGAACCAGTCTAGAAGAATGAAAACTCTGAATTCAAAACTAGCCTGAAGAGGGATGCGCTTTGTCAACCTATCTTGCCACAGACACACCACTGATACAACAGGTTACGGAACTCGTGATCGTGATGATATACATACACACATACGACCCTCCAGGATTGCTACCAGATTTTCGCTTGAGCATTTTAAATATATTATACTTTATTGTGCCATGATTCTTCCGGATGTAGGCGATCATAATTTTCCGCCAATTCCATTCTTTAAGTATCTGTGAATTTGATTGATTCATTAATTTTCTACGGCTTATCAACCCATCACAGGTTATTTAAAGCCAGAAAATAAAAAGTAATTTTTGTAAGAATTTTAATTTTGGAGATAATAATGGTTTAGGGGTACAAGTCTTACTAATTAACCCATAGTTGTGGGGAGAAGAGGTGGATTCAGACCTCTCGCAACGACATTTGGGTGTAAATATAACGAATCGCATTGAAATTGAAACTCGGGTCTTCGATTAACAATCCCGAGCCATTATACATTAAACCACACGCACATCTAAGGTTACAGCAAGCGGTTACCGATACTGACCAGGCCCGACGTTGCTTAACTTCGGTGATCGTACGGGATTTGATGTTTCATCGTGATGTGGCCGTAAGCGTCAATATCTGTGAATCGCCATGACACTTGGGGAATATAATGAAATGATTTCCTTCTACTTACTTCCTGGTTCTTGAATTCAGAGTTGTTCATCCCCTGGATTGATTGCTAGAGTCTAGCCTACTTTAATGTTTAACCCATAGCTATTGGGAGACTAGATGGAATCATGCCGTTACTAAAGGTGAGTAGTGCGAAAGTGAATGCAGTCGGCCAAACAGGAAATTGAACTCGGCTCGCTTATTCCACTTTCTGCGCTGATAACTCTGACGCTACCCACACCCACGGATTATACTAAATTGATAGTAAAAGCAGTTTATTTCATAGAGATTGCAAAACGTACGAAATGCTCTGAACAGGGTACCAAAAATAACAAGTTTAAAAGTATCGATTTGGTACGAGCGTACTAAAAGATTTTTCTTATCGTACATTATACATATATATATATATATATATATATGTATGTGTGTGTGTGTGCACTGAGAGAGTAAGAAAGAGAGAGATAAATATATATGCTTGTGTGTTTTTTATAGTTTTTTCTCATAGTTTTCTTTTTTCTCTTCCCTTTTCTTTATCTTGTAGCCACCTTCTCTGTTTAATCACTCTGTTCTCTGTTTCTGTTTCTCTTCTACTCACTCTCTCCCTCTTTTCTCTCTCTCTCTCTCTCTCTCTCTCTCTCTCCCCTAACTTCTTCTTTTTCCCCAGTGTGCGATGTGACCGCTTTCTCAGCTGTCTACAAATTTGACCTCAGCGCTCTTGACTGAAACTCAACCGTCCACCAAAATGTCACCATATTTATTTATTTCTGAATTTGTTTGTTTGTTTTTTGTTTTTTTTTGTTTTTGCTTTTTTTTGTTTTTTGTTTTTTTTCATGATTAAACGATATCTCGATAGTAACACTTAAAAAAAAAAAAAAAAAAAAATACCTTCATTGGCTTTCAGGAACTGAACCAAAAATATTTTTCGTGTCCACTGGGAGAAGAGCAAACGTAAAAAAGCAAGAAAGTTTCTGGAAATGGAAAACTCTTGAATTTCCCAAACGTTTACCTGAAGTACTTTAATATACTTCAAAAGTATGTCCTTGTGTAAAATATTTACTTGAATCAGTTTAAAAAACATATAAATGGACTCGAAAGAACTTTCGTTATATATATTTTTACATATTTTAATAAGTGGTTTCCATGTTCAGACAAAATGAGTTAAAGATCAAATGCAAATCGGAATTCGACAGGATGATAAAATAAAGAACAAATAGGAAATGTATCTCAATCTAACATGTTCCACTTTTATTCTCTCTGACGAAGCTGTAATAAAAGTGAAACATGTTAGATTGAGATATGTTTCCTATTTGTTCTTTATTTTACCATATTTTAATAATCATATAAACTGCTTTATATTTATTAATATCCTAATTTATTTATTTTTTGTTATTAATACAGTTATTCAGTCGTTATGTTTTTTATTTATTTTTTATTTTTTCTTACTTTTATTTTTTCTGTTTTTTATTTATTTTTTGTTATTAATACAGTTATTCGATCGTTATATTTTTTATTTATTTTTTAATTTTTTTGAAATTTTAAAAATTTTTTATGATTTTATTTATTTTTGTTGTTAATACAGTTATTCGGTCGTTATGTTTATTTTCATTTATTTATTTCTATTTTAAATTTTTTTTTCATGTTTTTTTTTAAAAAAATTTTGTTATTAATACAGTTATTCAGTCGTTATGTTTTCTGGCCATCTGAATCAACCCGAGTAACCTTTAGGGAATTGCGAACTGAATTCTTTATTTTATCTACGGAGTAGTGTTCTCATTTCATTGTCCATCTAGAACTTCTTTTTCTTTTTATGTGTCATGTCCTTTCAGGGGGTAGGCGATCATGGATCTACACCCTCCTCTATTTCTTGCAGCTCTCAACAAATTCCTTTTCTCTGCTACCTCCACCACCACGCCAGACCACGTTCTGTCATCCACTTGCTTAAGGCCGCTAGGTATGTCATGCATTGTTTTTCCTTGTCTCTCTTTCCCCTAATTCGACCCGTGAGTATCAGATTCTCCAGACTCTCCTTCCTCATTATGTGCCCCAGAAACTTCAGCTGCTTTTCCCTGATGTTAAGTATAAGCCTCCGCCTTGTTTGCAACCTCTCTAAGACCTCATCGTTGCTAACACGCTAGGTCAATAATGTTCTTTTTGCTTGCAAGCTGTTGCTGCCACGTTTGACTTCCTTCACCTCTCATAACTCGTTCTTACTACTGCTGCTTCTGATGTAGCCCTTGGGATTATGGCTCCCAATTCAAGATTCAGGACAACGGCCTGAGGATTAGTGCGTTAGTTCATGAATTTGGTGACATTGTAATTGTGAGTTTGATTCCTGGACCGAGTAATACAGACTCATTGGGTTGACTGATTGATTCGTTTCCTCTACATCTTATCATCTCTTTTCAGGTTATTTAAAGCCAGAAAATATTTTTAGATTGTAAAATTTGGGGGAAGGGGAGATAATAATGCTTTACTGATACAAGTCTTAGTAATTTACTCATAGCTGGGGAAAAAAACGGTGTATCCGTACCTTTGGTATTTGCGCGTAAGTAAATATAATGAACTCAATTGGAATTAGAACTCGGCCCTCCGATTAAAAATTCTGAGCCATTATCCATTACACCACCTGCACATCCAATCTTACAACACTTGTTATTCCCAAGCGGTCACCCATCTAGGTTCTGACCAGGTTCGATGTTACTTTACTTTGGTGACCGTACAGGAACCGGTGTTTCAACGTGATATGGCCGATCATGGGCCTTTTCCACCGAGTATAGACACTCGGTGGAAAAGACCCTAGCAATACTTGAAGAGTATCACAAAAAAGGAGACATTTCTTGGCATGGACCGTGTAACAAAAACATGCTACTCCCATAGATTAAAACAAGGGAACATCTCGAAGTTTACTCGGATCGACAGATATCTGAAGAAGTGTACAATGGCCGAAACGTTGTGATAATGACAACAATGATGGGGACATTAGTCCGCTTGTAAATAACGTAAAATATTATAACGCTTCATCTGAGTAATTCCGAGATTCGATAAATTTATCACGATAACTTTATAATGATAAAACATTGTATTTTTACTTATGAGCTACATTAAGTGTCACTTGTTGATGCAAAAGTGTTCAGCATCATCATTTATGTACTGTTAAAGAAATCTTAGAAGTACCTTGGGTACTACTTGCATTAACTCGTCCGCTTGTAAAAAATACGAAATTAAAAAAAAATATTATAGATTGACATTCATTAAACATTCCTCTAAGCAAGACATTTGTTAGAATCCAAAAATATTGACTTTTATCATTTTAGAAGGATAATCCTGTTTATAATATAAATATAATATCAATTCGATCGCTAATTTTTAAAGTTATCTGTACTTTGGTTTTATTTACACATATCAAGATTGAAAGTGTAATATAACTGCATACTACTGATGTCCTTTTTTTCCCAATTCGGGACAACAATAATACGCAGTTATCAATTTATCTGGTCTGGTGTTCCTGCTGTATATTTAGAAATTCTTGATAAAATCCAAAGAAGAATCAGCAATGTTATTAGTCCTGACTTGGCATCTCGATTTCAGTCACATTTCCACCGCCATAACGTAGCTTCCCTGGGCCTTTTCTATAAATACTTTAGGTTCCAAAGTAATTAACTGAAGAATAAAATTCCAATTTACTGGCATTTCTTTTCAACTTTTGAAACAGAATAATGGAGCTTATGTTAACTTTCTGGAGCGCATGATCATGGGTAATTAGATCTGGGTGCATTACGTCAACAAAGGTTGATTCCTTGACTTTGAAATATCCATTGTCACCGATTATCAAAGATTCAAATTTCAGAAGTCAGTGAAGGTATTGATGGCAACTGTGTACTGAAATGCAAAGGGTGCATTGCTTGTGGACTTCATTAACGCATAGACATAGTTACAAAGACATAGTTACACATTTTGACTCAGAATAACACTATCGTGTGTTTATGTGGAATAATTAATTGTGTATAATTTAGCCTGATAAATGAAGATAATTGACAAAACTGACTTAACAAATAGCAGAAAAATTGACTATAA
Source organism: Acanthosepion pharaonis (assembly GCA_903632075.3). NCBI lineage: Eukaryota > Metazoa > Mollusca > Cephalopoda > Sepiida > Sepiidae > Acanthosepion > Acanthosepion pharaonis. The sequence continues at coordinate 185,535 of CAHIKZ030000849.1, read as the reverse complement.
AATTAAATTTTATACATGATTCCTATCTTTTCTTCTTTACACAAAGTGTGTAGAAACTGTCAAATGTTCTATAGTCTCTCTCTCTCTCTCTCTCTCTATATATATATATATATATATATATATATATATATATATATATATATATAGAGAGAGAGAGAGAGAGAAGAGAATGACTGATTTGACTCCTATCATTGATAGCTATAGAAGCTACTGGCTTGTCAGGTAAGTTAGTTGTGAGGGAATGATTTATATAAATTCTGTTTCACCTACTCTCATTTCTATTAATAATCGTGGTATACCAGTGACGAGACAATTTTAAGATATCTCTGCGATAAGACAGAGGATAGGCAGAAGTGGTTTCAAGCTAAGAACATTACTACCAAATAAAAATAAGCATTTTCAGGCCAAATTCAAACTCAGTTCACCGAAATTGTTTTGAGCGATATATATATATATATATATATATATATATATATATATATATATATATATATATATATATATATGCGTGTTTATATACAACAGGGTGCTGAAAAGATAGATACACTTCCCCAAATCAGACCAAACATCAGACATTTTTATTTTTAAATCTTTTCTTGCTTGGGTCGAATACTTTTCAGAACAGTCCCGCAAGCTTATGCACATGGACGCCTATTGGTGTACGGTGATTAACAACAGCCCGTCTCGGTCATAAATTGATTTGTGAACTGACTTCGATACACACTCATTACTTTGGATTGGTGCCACACGACCCAGCTTCATAAGTAACTTCAATATTGTGTAATCCGGAAATATATGTGAGTTGTAAATACGAACTCTATGGGGAAAGAACAGATGTTCAAGCGTGATGAGGAAAATCCTCTGCAGTAAGACTTCGATATCCACGGAATCGTTTATCCGTGATTGGTTCATTTCTATGTTCAAAACCTTTATTAAACTAAAACTATTTTACTAAATATATTTGAAAAGAAAAATATATAATATCGGTCTTTAATAACAGTAGCAGTTTGAAAAATTGTGTTATCTAGGAAGTGTTTTAACGGAGAATAGAAAAAAGGTGACACCGAAACCCGAAGATACATTGGCATAGCTAAAGATGCTAAGCAAATTATTAAGAAACAGGAAAATTTCATTTGAAACAAAGAAAGATGTACTGAACAGTTGTGTAATATCGGTTTTCCCGCACAGCAGTGAATGTTGGGTAATCTCATCACAGAAGATGAAGAGACTTGAGGTAACAGAAACATAGTTCTACAGAAGGATGCTGAAAGTACCATGGACAACAAAGTTTTAGAGAAAATGCAAGCAAAAAGGACAGGTACTTAGAATCAGAAAGAGACAATTAAATCTTCTAGAGCACATGATGAGAAAAGAGAACTTGGAGATTTTGACACTCAAAAGGCATAGTGAACGCAAGATAGACAGACGCGCCTAACGCGCTTGTGTAAATGGATGGCAGAACAGTGATTAGTAGGGATAGCAAAAAGATAAAACTTATTAAGAGGTACAAAAGAGAGGAAGTTATGGAGAACTATGATCAGCAAGTCTTGACGGGACACGGTACGTAGAAGAAATATTTTGAAAATATAAAAAAATAATCAATTTATGTCATCAAAGTTGTCAATGTCGTTAGGTCCAGAGAAGAAAAAAGCTTAAATGAATAAAATAATGATAAAACTTTGTTCATTGAATGATTTTGTTTAACTAATTTCCTTCTTACAGATGGTGTGACGCGTGAATCATATATATACTGTGAGGGGGAGTTGTATCTCTTCTATTATCCAATGGGCTTACGGTGTATCATTAAATAAAGCTAATGAACGCTAACACTGGTTCTATGACAGCCCACTTTTACGCTATAATTCGTAAAAACTTGTTTTTCATAAAGTCGAACAACTTAAAGAAAAATTTTAAAATATTAATAACTGTTTTTTAAAATAGAATATCAATTTCACGGAAATCATTATGGAGCTTATCAAGATGGCACCCTGTTATTCTCAGATTTCACCGTTAGTGTGTAGTTGTCACAATTTACTGTATATATATATATATATATATATATATATATATATATATATATATATATATATATATATATATATATATATATATGTATGTATATATTTCCTGTTCAGGATTGAGTTTCTTTTTCCTTCTACTCTATACTTCTAACGTCTCTGTCTAAACTAAAATTTTATTTATTATTAATTTTTTTTTTATTTCAATAGTAGTAGATAGGGTCGCCTATCGTCCGGTTCACACTCCTCTTCGGTCTTCTGAACAGAAGTAGGGTTATTCCACTTGTTTCCTGGTCAGGACTGTGTTTCCGGTTCTCTTCATTCTTGTTTACTTCAAGTAGCTCCTTTTATGTTAATGTCATTATCGGACCGAATTGACACACACACACACACACACACACACACACACACACACACATATATATATATATATATATATATATGTATATATATATGTGTGTGTGTGTGTTTGTGTGTGTTCGTATGTGTGTATTAAAATAGGTAAAACACCTGCGAACCGAAACAGAGAAATCATTTCGTTTCTGGTTGCCTGGTATTAGCTCTATTTTGAACTAATTCTAATGTGAAAAGCATAAACTCATTTTCGCCCCACCTCTGTTCAGCTATCAGTTAAAATGATACTGCTAGGGATTGTTAGACGTGTATTATTCATTGATAAGATAGAAAGAAAGTGTGAGAGCGATACTGAACAAGTCTCTCTCACTAAAACCACAGCCGGAGTTGCGACCTAGTCAAACAGATTACTTTTCTTTACTTTTCTATCTTTTTTAACGTTTTCATTTTAAATTGAAGAAAGATTGTGTGCCTGTCCCTCAACCTGAATTCAAGTTGAACTATAAAGAGAGATGGTCTCAGCGTATATAGACTTGAAAGAGAGTGGGGAAAAAATTGTAAATAATTGCGAGTGTGCGTCTGCTCATGCGCACACACTGAGTAGATATCTCTACTTTAGGTGGTTGATTTTGTGTTTGTGTCGTCCCGAAGGTGGACGACCCACTTCTTTCATTTCCTAGACTGTCGCCATGGCAACATCGATTCCATCCAATTGATTTGTAAATTGACAGCACGGAACAGTCTAATGGCCTAAAATAGCGAGAGAAAAGTATTCAAAATGAAATCATCTTATTTGTTGAGGTGACATTACACCAGAGGACGAGAGGGTGAACACCGGAAGTTCAGCTATAATGACTGATTTTCTGGGAAGGAAAAGAATGTACATTATGTTTGTTTTGTATTTATTATGTTGCTTTTATTTTCTTTTATTTGTTACTGGGTTATCATCAAGAAGTAGGTAACATATTAGACTTGGCGACAATGGGTTTTTATTTGAAATTCGTACAGGAATGAGTTGTGTATGCTGCGAGGAACATTTTTAACACATTGGTAGACCCATCTTTAAACTTGAGTCTAAAGACAATAATAATGGCTAAGAACTTTCACTGGGTTAAAATTCCTTTCAGGATTATAAATGACTTTTCTTGGCTAATTTTGTTTTATTAGATCATTGCATTTTCTGAAAGGATACGAACAAATATTATTCTTTGCATCATAAGAAGTCTTTTTGTATCAATGTAAACTTTGCATAAAAAAGTTTTCTTTTCATTTCAGAAAAGATAACACCACCACCACCACCAGCAACAACAACATTAAGAATAATAATAATCAAAACGTTAAAAATAATAATAAATAATAATAATAATTAAAATTATTAAAATATTAAAAATAATTATTAAAATATTGAAAATAATTAAAATATTTCTAGTATTGGCAAATAGAATTTTACTTATTTGCATATGTTGGTTATAGGAGAAATAGAACCATGGTTGTATATTCCTATAGACCATCCACACATTAAGTGTATGGCACCATTTCTAATAGTAGACACCTTTTCTGGTTGGTATGAAGTTATTAAAGATAGAAAAATGACTATAATAAAGCAAATATTTCTAGAAATGGGGTCCCTAAAACATTGGTAACAGACAATGCACCAAAAGTTTGTGATATAGATTTATGTAATTGGTCAAGGCAGGCTAGCTGCTCCTCTTACAAAACACCACTGTATCACCAACAATCTAATGGAATTGCAGAAAAAATGGTGCAGACAGTAAAAATGATGCTGAGAGCATTTTCCCCAAGTAGAGATATTATAGACAGGTACTTAGCAAGGTTACAGTTTAGTTATAGGATGATTCCACATACATGGACAGATTGCAAAGCCCATCTACATTAATGGGAAGAAAAATAAGATCTCCATTAACAATGTCTTACTTGACAACTGAAAAGATGTGGTATAAAAAACCAAAGTAGCAAAGTAGAGAGAGCTAATTTCACCAAGCAAAGGTGACATAACATAGCCATTATATCAAAGAAAGGAAAAAGCTTAATGGCTCATTCTGACTAATTAAGACCCAGAATTAAACAGGAAGATCCTTGATGGAAGAAGATCTTGACAAAGAAGAAACAATGAGTTTTTAAGATCAAGATAATGCAATAGAAGACGAACTTATGGATGATAGTGGGAGTGACTCAGATATGGAAGATGAGATGAGACCAATATCTCCATTAAAAAGAACAGGGTATAAACCTCAAATGAGAGAGGAGAAAAGAGGTAAAAGTTCAAGAACAATGAAAGGCATTAAACCTCTTTGGTTCAAGGAGGTGTAATGGGATTGGTAAATAGGATTTTACCTATTTGCATATGTGGGTTATAGGAAAAATAAAGTATAGAGTAAAGAGTGACAGGTGGAAGTTGACTACTGATCAAATTTCGTAAAACAAGACTATCGACAATATTAAAACAATAATAATTCAAAGATAATAATAATAATAATAATAATAATAATAATAATAATAATACTAAAATTATGAAAATATAAAAAAAAATCATAGCTTGAATACAAAAAAGAATTAAAATATTAAAAATAATAATTAAGATATTAAAATAATGCTAATAATTAAAATACAATAATAAGAACAAAATGATAATTGAAATTATTAAAATATAAAAACATAATAATAAAATCCAAAAAATAATTAAAATATTGAAATAATAATTATTTAAAAATTATAATAATAATGTAATATAATAATAATAAATAATTATTATTAAAATTATTAAAATATAAGAAAATGATAATTAAAATATAAGGATAATTATGACAATATTACAATAACAATAATTAAAATAAAATAATAATAATAATAATAATAATAAGAAGAAGAAGAAGAAGAAGAAGAAGGAGAAGAAGAAATGATATTGGTTGTAAACGACCCAGTTACTAAGAAACTTAGTACAATTAGTCTTGAGAATTGTTAACTGATTAACAAAACAAATCAATTGAGGTCAATTATGTATTATTTAATTCAAGTAGAATAAGAGGAATATCAAATTATGAAACGGTGCTATTACTACTACTAATATATTATAATAATAATAATAATAATAATAATAGTGCTTATCATTCAGCGATCATCAACTAACTAGTCTCACAAATCTTTACTGCTGTAGTGAATTCAGTTTTCCCTCGGAATCCTAATGATGTGCCCCTATCGAAGAATAAACTGAAATATATAGGCACTTATTGTGGAGCGATGGTTAGCAAGTTCGACTCTCAGTGATTGCCCAACAATTCTACAAAACTCAGTTGAACTTAATAATTGACAACAACATTACTTATAAAAGTGATATAGACATGTTTAGGTAACGAAAGATTAATTATGAGAGCCAAAAAGTCAAAAAAATTGATAGGAAGACAAATGGAATATTAGAAAAAAGAATTGTATGGATATTTTAAGAGACAAAGTAATTGCGAAGAGGACATTTGATGAGAGAAACTGGATCCCTATAATGGCGACCTAGGACAATTTTCTCTGAACTATATTAAAAGCAAAATAGAACAGATCAAAATAATAAATGTCGATGATGAACACATCGGGATGAGATCATCATTTATTATATAAGTGCAGTAATTGTTTCGGTGTACTAAAACAGACATGATTGGGTGGGTAATGCTATTCCCTGGGAATTGTGCAAACTAATGGGATTTTATGAGACAAACAATTAGCATAAGTACAAACTAGAAACTATGTTATAATTATTTTTTAAAACGACACAATTCTCGGGGATTTTGAAATTCAAACCGATCACAGATCCAGACCCGAAGACAAGATTTAGTCATGGAGGACAAGAACCACACTTTTTTTTAAAATGTTAGAATTCTTTGTTCTAAGAGAACAAAGAATAAAAGTTAAAGAAAGTGGAAAGCCATATATATATATATATATATATATATATATGCACCTTTAAAATAAATGCAAAATTGTGGAACATGTAAAAATAGCAGACGTCCCTATCTTTATTAGAACTCTTTGAACAACTCCGAAGAGTTTTGCAAAAGAACTGGAACCTTTCAGACAGCGGTATTGCTAAAATCAGATAAAATACTGAATAAAGCCCTTTTGGTATTAAGGAAACTTATCATTTGATCCACAGAGAAAGCCATCAAGTTGTGGATACACACAATGAATGTGGAAAATATGCAACTTTTACGGGAAGGAAACTACAGTGATAGAACCTGTAACAAATTTGATGGGACTTTACAATACACACAGACATAACAATCAAAGCTAATCACCCCAGACATCGTGATCAAAGACCACAAAAACAGAATGTGCTTTCTTATTGACATGGCAGCCCCTGCAGATTGCAATGTATCTTTGAAGATCTTCAAAAAATCTATCAAAATACAAGAATCATGAAGTGAAAATCTCAAAAATGTGGCACATGAAGACATCAATAATTCCAGGTGTAGTTGGAGTCCTCGGCTTGATTGGAAAAGATTCTGATAGACCCATTAAAGGGATTCCTGCTAGCTCATGTCTTAAAGAAATACAAAAAAAATTGTACTCATAAGTACAACTCACACATTACGAAAAGCTTTATATATGTAAAATGAGAGTCATTTTTTTGTTTTCTTTTTTGTTTTTTGGAGTTTTTTTTTACAAAAAAAATGATCAGTGAAAAAAGTCATGAAGCCATTTCTGCTTTAGGTCTATGGTTGGAGCCCGGAAGGACATGTCTATACAACAGAAACCAATGGAAATAATAATAATAATAATAATAATAATAATAATAATAATAATCGGAGCTCTGGGCCTCGTAAGAAAAGGAATGGACAATTTTACTAACAGTGTCCCAGGTAACATCAACATACAAGCTGCCCAGAAAATCGCCCTACTAGGAACATCCCATATACTAAGAAAAGTGCTATCAATCATATGACAATTCTCATATAGGGCCTAAGGACCATAGTTTGGACCTGGCTCTAAAGAATTCAAAAACATACACGGCAGTGGTGGCATCGTCATACACTGGAAATTGTCCGAGCGATTAAGTTTTGACCGTATAAACAAATCGCATAAGGACGACTTAGAGGCTATATCAGAGGATAAAAGGATAAAAAAAAAGAATATCAGAGAATAAAAGAACAATAAAAGTAATATCAGAGAATAAGAGAATAAACAAAATATCAGATTATAAAAGAATAAAAATAATATCAGAGAAGAAAAGAATAAAAAAAGAATATCGAAGAATAAAAGAATAAACAAAATATCAGAGAATAAAATAGAATATCAGAGAATAAAAGAATTAAAAAGACTATCAGAAAAAAAGAATAAAAAGAATATCAGAGAATAAAAGAATAAAAAAGACTATCAGAATAAAAGAATAAGAAAAATATCGGAGAGTAAAAGAATATCACAAAATAAAAGAATATAAAAGAATATCAGAGATTAAAAGAATAAAAAATAATATCAAAGAATAAAAGAATAAGTTGCGTTACAATGTTGAGATTCACACTGACCTATACATAAAAGCGAGAAGACAAAAAATCTTGTAGTTGTTTAAAAAAAAAAGAAAAGAAAAAAAGAAAACAAAGATCTGAAAAATCATAAAGATAGCTGTGGCATCGAACCATAGAATAAAAGCATCAGAAAAGACAAAAATTAAAAAAAAACAAAAACAACAAAAAACCAAAAAAAAACCAATACCAAGGCCTTGTTCTGGAACTGAGAGATTTAATGCCAATAATTGTTGACACGCTTAAAACCATTCCCAAAACTCTAGATTTGCTGAAAGAATTGACATTGTCCACACCACAGCGATAATAGCGTCTTCTCAGAAACCGAGAAGAATGCTGTCGTCCAGCCTTTAGTGGTGACCACTAGCCATCCGATGAGAACATACAAATATAAATGAAAAATAAATAATCATAGTCAATCAGGGTGCATCGCTTTGGAACAGTTACCACTGAATCGAGTTTGATCATCACTCGTTGCCTGAGACATAAAATCTTACGCTGTACGAAATTAAACTTGATAATACCAATGACCTTAGTCCATGGTAAGAAACAAAAATATACGTTTTTATTGAAGCCACATTCCCAGACAGCATTAAGTATGATGAAGAATTGAAATCTGGGAGATCAAGATTCGACTAGTGTGAAATGCAGTTATGCAAACAGAACAAGTTTTCCATTCTAAAGTACTAAGCACTGTGAAGACAGGAATTAACGGCCATATTGGCCATATTTATATCAGAGATAGGGCTGGCTCTACGAGACTTAAGCTATTTCAAGTAAACTAGAATACAGGAAAATGACAAAAGATTGAGGAAATGCACATATCTTGAAGGAATTTTTCACGTAAAGTGTAAGTTAGGTTAATTGTGGAAATTTTGTTTCTTTGTAAAAGCCGTTATAGACGCTGTAAAATGACGACTGAAATAATAATAATAATATGTCATGAAGTCATTTTTTAACTTAGATCTCTCGGGTCGGAAGGAAACGTGTATACAACAGAAACCCAAGTAAATAATAATAATAATAATAATAATAATAATAATAATAATAATAATAAGAAGAAGAAGAAGAAGAAGAAGAAGAAGAAGAATCAAAGCTAATCGCCCTGACATCGATATAGTGATTAAAGACCGCAAAGACAAAATGTGGTTCCTTATTGACTTATTGAAATGGTAATCCATACAGACTGTAATGTATCTTTGAAGATCTTCAAAAAAAACTCTCAAAATACAAGGACCTTGAAATCGGAATCTCAAAAATATGGCGCATGAGGACATTAACAATTCCAGTTGTAGTTGGAGCCCTCGGGTTGATTGGAAAAGAATCTAATAGGCTCATTGAAGAAATCATTGGTATCCCATGCCTTAAAGAAATACAACAAATTGTACTCACAAGTACAGCCCACACCTTACGAAGGACTTTATCTATGTAAAATATGTGCGATTTTTTTCAAAACTGCTCAGTGAAAAATGTCATATTCGACCTTAGGTCTCTTGTCGGGGCACAGAAAGAAATGAGTATACACTAGAAATCAAAGGAAATAAAATAATAATAATAATAATAATAATAATAATAATAATAAAGCCAAGAAACACAAAAGGAAGAAGTTACTGGCATTTCAGAAGACAAACTGAAGGATTTGCAGACGAAAATATATGGACATGTTTGTGCAAGGAGAAACTGAATTGCTGCTCATGGCGACCCAAAATAGCCCAATGAGAATAAAGTATGTAATATTTAAGAAGGTAAAATTTAACAAAAATTCCCGCCAAAAAACGGTGTAGAAAAGGACGATTTTTGTCTTGTCATCGATATCACTGTAATCTCCCTGTGTTTTTGTGGGTAGTTAAACTTTACCAAATTATTCTTGTTAATAAGCAATCTAATCAATATATAGCTTTTTAACAATTTTGCTGTCATTTCTCGATAAAAAAAAATAATGTATAAATTCAATTGTTCTCAACCAATTTTAGTGAATTTATGTGGCAAATGAAAGACACCCTAATGACAGTTACTCGTTATGTCTTTCTTTACATTTTCGCGTTTCTTTTACATTTTCGCATAAATTTTTATAAATTTACAAGTTGAGGTACCCAGCGTTGCCCGGGTGTACATGGCTGTAATTGTATAACCGCACCCTCCTGTCTCGAAATATCTACCTGCGGCTTCGCTTGCATGCATCATCCGTTGGTATACTAAGCTACTACTCGTCACCTCATCTTTTTTACGATATATCCTTCGCAAGTGTTTGATTGTTCTTAATAAAGAAATTGCATCGATAAAAACTTTTTGTAAGGTCGTTGCTCGAGTTTGAATTATTTCAATAATTTACATATTCAGTAAATTTCCTATGGCCGTAATCACTTTCGCTGGCGTTGTTCACAAATCTAATAATCAAACAAAAACAGGAATGAAGCGTCAGAGCTTGATTCAACTGCAAGTGAAAACGCATGAACACCAACTTCTTCGTACGTTTACTGTAAAGCTGGCGTTAATAATAGGTTCTTCGGATATTTTGTATCCCTTTTAAGGCTTCAATAATCCTTCTCAAACAATCTTTGCATCAAAGGTTGTTCGAATGCCAATTTAGAATGAAATAATATAAAGAATCAATTGGCTAAATGGCAAAAGCCGATTTGGGACCTAGTTTGTCGCAGATTTTGTCCACTTAAATGAAATAATCTAAACCAAACATTCAAGCAAGACAATTTGTGTGTCATATAATTTACATGGCAAATTTGGAAAGCATCGAATGGAAAACGAAGGAGTTATGGTCGAAAAACGGGCCTTTTCGACAGTTTTTCCTGGTTTTTCGTTATACACGAGGAATCGAGCAGAACTAAAATCACACTATCTTTTTGCTTGCATGATGGTAATTTTTTTGCGACACGTTTGAAGAAAATTGAATAAAAAATGAGAAAGTTATTTAAGTTTTTGTTTTAAGTAATATGAAAACACCGAATTTTTCCAATTTTTTTTTGTGAAGCCAATGTCGCAGGAAAACTATCAAGCACTCTATTTAAACCTCATGACATGAGCTATGTTTTGCATTAAGTGCAAAGAATATCAGATCATATAATAAAAATTTTATTCGCCAGGGTTTTTTGCAAAAAGTCGTACCCACCTTCAGTTTTATCGATTTTTCTGCCAAACCTAGAGGCCTCGAGACTGAAAAGTTGATCTTGACATAGCTTGGTAAATTTGCAACATGTGCGTACAATTTCATCGAAATCGGTAATGAAATGTGGACGTGCATAAATAGCATACACAAACTCAGAGACACACAGATCTTCTGTTTTATATATATATATATATATATATATATCAGCCATAACCAGCTAGTCTATCAGAAAAAGCGTTCAATTAGAATGGAGAAAAAGCATTATGTTTAGATTTAACAGTGTCTATCTTCTTCAATTTCTTTAAAGTATGTTCATTAAAAACATTTTGAATTAATGCAGTTACTGATATAACAGAAGTAGTCGGCATTTATCCAATCGAAGTTAGCGGAGGACATGAAGATGTAAAACAGGCAACAGGAAGACCCACTTCAGACAATAATTATTTTGAATTTTTTGAAATTCAATTTGTCAGTGTGCTACCAGGAATGTAAAAGAAGATACATTTACAAAGGAATTGTTAATTTTAATGAAAATTGGTTGAAAGTTCAACGAAAAATAAAAAAGAAACCAGTAAAAATCGCTGTGTTTTGCTATTTACGCGGTTTTTCACCATATGGGTGGATTCAATTATCAAGTTAAATGACTGTCATACAATCAACTAATTGTAGGCTGCAATTGGCTGAAGTTTGTATTAGATTGCTTGAAAATTGAGGGAGTTTTAGTTTAAAATTTGACTTGAAATCGATTTGTATTGAAATCGATTTTTCATTTTTCGAGGTTTTTCACTAAACGCAGTGGCGTAGAGATAAAAATGAGGTATCGTCGAGCTCGTCATTATGTAAGTAACCTACATACCGATGTTGAACGGAATTTGAGGAAAAAATTGAATTTATTAATCGGCTTTATAGATTATTGATTTTTTAAAAACTATCGATTTTTTATGCTAAGAACCTATCTCTTACAGTGTACAAAGAATTGTGGCAATTTTGGTCAAAATCGGTTGGATGGCTCTCGAGTGAAAAGGTATCACACCGACAAACAGACACACAAATATCCTCTTTTTTATATATAGATGCATAAAAAATTGTTTTCATAGTTATTTCTTTATAATATGGTACATAATAAATATTGCATTATAAATGGTTCACATATTTGTATAATCTTGTAAATAAAAAAAATTATTCTTGCAAAAATACAATCGAATAAAATAAATAGTGTTTAATTCTTTTGTTGTCGGTTCTCGAGAATAACATTGTATAAATCCAATTTCTAAAAATAGCTTCTTAAACAAATAAAAATTTATGTGCGATAGCATTGTCAAGAGAAAAACATTTTTGTGGGTTCGAATGCTACATTTTGCCGTTTAAAGTTACAGAAATATAAAAATGTCAGGATATTTATTAAAGAGTCATAAAGTTTCCCAATTTTTCTAGCGGCGAACAAAAGGTCTCATACTCCTGCTCTTCATCTCGAGGTTCTTGATAAAATCCAAAGAAGGATATGTAATTGAATTGATACTGACTTGGCATCTCGACTTCAGTCACTTTCTTACCGACGTGGCGTGGCTTACCTCTGTCCTTTCTATAAATATTTTCATGCCAACTGCTCTAACGGGATTTTTTTTTCCCTGGTGCCCTGACTGCATGAATTTAAGCGCGCTACTAGATTGGCATCTAGGTCCCACCCTTTTACTGTTGAAATAGTTAAATGTAACCGCCATTTCTAATCCAATAGTCTATTTTTTCGAACTTCCCGCCCATGGAACTCCCTTCAGTTTGCTTGATTCCCTGATAACTACAAACTTAAATTTAAATGGAATGTCAATCGCCATATTCTATCTTCTTTAATCCCGTTCATCTTTTGTTCTTTCATCAATCCTCTCTATTCTCAGTCTACTCTTTCACTCACTGTAACTACTGCGTTCTAGCGGCATTCCCGCCCTGCTTGGACTGAAATGATTATATATATATATATATATATATATATATATACATATATTTATATATATATATATATATATATGGGGGGGTGTACAACCTTGCATTCGGAAACTAGAATCAACCAGCATGTACCTTCCAAAATACGACTAGGTAAGATAGATAAAATTTGGTATCTTCCCCCCATAAATATGGAATCGGCTATTGCTCAACACTTAGTTGAGAATATAGCCTGTGCCAAGTCGTATAAAAAAAGAGTGGTTTAAAATCATTCATACAGCCGATTCCAACAATCATTTGAAGATTTTGGAATCGGTCTGCATAGGATTAAGGAAACCTTCTCTCTGCCGGCAGAAAGAATTTGTAAAGTCTCTTAATCTGTTGGGGGATATTTTATTTTAACTGTCCCTCGCTAATTTATTTACACGTTATTTCCCCTCCCCTCGTTACAAGTATAGACACTTGTTTGTTATTTTAGCGTGTTTTTTCTCCTCTTTTTGCTCTTCATTTTCGTTACTGTTCTTTTCGTTAATTAATGATCCAACGATTGTCTCCTGATGAGATATTGGTTGAAAGGGCCTTAGAGACTAATAAAATTAAAATCAATAAATTCCTAGTTTTTAAAACTATATATATATATATATATATATATATATATATATATATAATCGAATCTTTAGGCTTTCATTCAGTTGTAGTACTATAGTCAAATTTTCAATTTTAATTAGTGTTTATTAAACAGAAGACATATTCTGCTAATAATTAATACAATATTCTTGTCTGGGTCCTGACGAGCGAAACTTCACAGAACTCTAAATCGGTCTTTGATAATTATCTTGAACATTTTATATTTTTGCTAACAATAAACAGTGCTCAAGATATCAACTGAACCCTTTATCGACAAAATTCTGTTCACCTTGACGTATGTTAAACTATATAATTCTACAATAGGTGTTATTATTATTTTAAAAGCTATTTTTAATTTGCGTTTGTTTATAATCACATGACGGTTCATAACCAATGGCAAGCGATAGATGGGATTTTTTCCCACTTAATGAAACAAAAGACAGCTATTAAAAATAATTTTAGACAAAGCTTTACATTGGATATGAGCTGCGCTTGTTAGAACTTAAAAAATATTTCCTGGCGAGATTGTGTACCAAGGGTTTTGTTGTTGAGTTCTTTTCTTTCTAAGACCCAAAGCTCCAACCCCAACAGGAACAGTTTTAGTTTTTAAGTGCAACATTTTTTCTGCTTCCATCTCCAAGTCTTTGTATTTGCTTAGATTTTCAGAACTCTTCGCGGAGATGTTTTTGCAACTTTTTTACGCTCATGTCAATCTGTGTGCACACTTTTTTTCGTTTCTGTCTTTGATAATAATGTCTGGGCGGAAAGCTTGTAATGTTCGAACTCACAGAGGATGTTAATATCTTCTCCATCAACTACAGATTAATAGTCTTTTTATTGTCATTATTATTATTATTATTATTATTATTATTATTATTTCCTTTGATTTCTGTTGCATACTCATTTCCTTTCGGTACCAACTAGAGATCTAAGATCAGAAATAGCATCATGACATTATCATTGAACATTTTTAAGTCTAATATTTTGCATTAATAAATCCCTTCGTAAGATGGGAGCTGTACTTGTGAGAACATTTTTTTTTATATTTCTTTAAGGCATGGACTACCATGGATCCCTTCAATGAGTCTATCAGAACCTTTTCCAATCAAACCGAGAGCATCTGGGATCTTGAGATTCAAAATTGTTATGGAATAGTTTCACAGTGGAGGCTTGTATTTCACTAAGTCGATCCTAAAATAGGTTCGACGTACAAAACGTTAGGAACTTGATATAATAGTTAATGACGCAGCAATCGAGTTGTGGTGGCTGATACTTTAATATCCGACTAACGGTCGTCCGACATTAACTGACTGAGCCACCGGCGACTGCTACTACTCATACTTATTATATGTGGGAGAGTCTATTAACAATAGAATAGGTGTGTTCCAGTATAACAAAAATATAAGAAGATCTGACATAATTCTGAACTAGAAGAAAAAACTGTCGGTGAATTTCGAAGTCCCTGCAAACCAAAATCAAATTAAGAGAAAAGAAAACGAGTAAATAACTACGATATTACGTTAGAGAATTGGAGATTCTGAGAAACTGAGAGTGTCAGTAGTACCGATAGTAGTTGGAGAGCTGGAAGCAATCTCGAAAAAACAAAATAAGGTAGAAGCTTAGAGGAACTGGAAATCCGAAGAAGAATCGTGATAACGTAACGAAAACAGCTATAATACTGGGGAGGGTGCTGGAGCATTGAGGATATTTGCAGTCACTAAACCTGAAGCAACAATCGCTAGTAATATGAAACCCAAGATAATAATAATGATAACTCGAAAATATTTTCTCTCTCTCTCTCTCTCTCTCTCTCTCTCTCTCTCTCTCAACAGAAGACAAGCATAGAAAATGAATGCAAATAAGCTTGTTATCTTCGATCCCCAGGGTTTTATGGTAACCAGCAGGGAGGAATGGAAAATTGGGGATTTACAAGCTATTCGCATTATTCAATAACCAAACCCTCATACTAGAAAGAGATATTTTTCTTTTCTTTTCTTTTTTTCCTTGTCTTTATTTGTTTCTGGTCCTGATTTCTCGAGTTTCGTTTCAACAAATCAAAATATGATAAGACCATTGAAAGGAAATAAATTTAGGAAGGCATCTTATTTCACGCAAATGATTTACAGATGTTTATCTCAATAAAAAAAAAGTGTCGAAACAAATCATTGTATATACAGGCATAGCTCTGTGTTAATGTATTCGATTTATTAAATCATGTTTGAAAGTTTCCGGTATGTATCAACAGTATCTCCTTTTTTAATCATTACACGCCCCCAGAAGGGCAATAAAGCCACTAAGACACAAGAGGGTTACTGAGTATGAGAGAATATGAGAAAAAGAAAACATTATTGAGGAGAGAGAACAATAAAAGGAAACAGAGGATATTGCATTGACATTTTTGAAGATCAAATTTGAATCAAGAAGCCAACACATATTATGGCACATAACTGATTAAATGAAGTTGTGGAAAAAATATTGGGCCCTCTACTCACGTGAACGACGTCGGCTGGGGGAGGGTCGGAGTGACGGCGAGCTAATTAAAAGCGTCGAAGGCAAGACCTGCGCGTAACAGGAATTTATGCCATTTTTTTTTTTTTACCGGAACACGCAGTCACAGAACACGCTCGTCTACTTTTGTTACCCTTGACCTGCCTTATTTATCCTTTGGTATTTCTCACGGTTTCCTGCATCCTTTCTTCCTTGAGTTACATGGATACTTGAATGAACTGATCTGCTCTTCATTATCGAGACCAGTCATCTTACATCGTTGACTTGCTACACCAGAATTTTAACTCCCCTTTTCTTTCCAATTTTTGCAGCGAAGCGGTCGACCCTGCTTTACTCAGGTGAATTGGGATGCGGAACCACACTGGTCCACGGTGTACATCCAACTAGTAGATATGGCACCAATATAAGACACCCCGGTCAACGGCATCGACCTGCCGGCTCAACTGTATGAAGGTGGTCGGAAGGGTTTCCAGCCTGGACGTAGGATCTGCGCCTCAGAAGTGAACGTCTTTATCATTGGGCGGTGGGAGTTCTAAGAGGAGGGACTGGGTGACCTCAACATCCCCGCTGCAAAAGGAATCGGCAAGCCATTGAACTATGTTGCCTTGAATGTCACTACGAACCACAATTGTGAGACGGAGGGTAGCGGTGACGACATCACCGCAAAATGCGTTAATTGAATAAATGGTGGAGGAGGAGGAGGATTATTATTATTATTGAAGTAAATAAATAAAAACGTAAATTGAATAATAAAGCAAAAAACTAGCTTAAATTACTTCTGGCAAATTTGCCAAACTCAAAGAATTCCGTTTTGGAATTCCTAACATTTTGAAGGCGACGGATAAACAAAAAGTAACGTTCGCCACCAGGGATCCAACCACCAGACTGAACCTCCCTATTTCAGCCAAAAGGTTTAGGGTTAGAAGTGTACATGCGATAAATTCCGAACATTCCTGGATTTTCAGTTGAAACTCACATAAGAAAAACAATCATAAATTGTATTTTACATCTGGGGTATACAAAATAAGTACGATCTTACAATTGAGTTAAGGTTAAGCCAGGGTTACACCCTGCTGTCTGCAGTACCGCGGATATCCAAAGTAAATATTCTCTAAGGACCCAGTAAAAGCAAATATTACTCACTTATTGCTATTGAATTAAACGAGATATGAAAACAAGTCCCAACATGTCTGCTTCGCTGGTTGCCTGGCTGGTTATTTTGTCGTCTGATGCAATCAATTTTGCAATCAGAAGAAAACAAAAGTGATCCAAACAATCAAAAAGAAAATATCAGTCAATATTTCCTTTGTTTTCCGTTTTTCTTTCCCGCTCTTCGTCTTATGACACCATTTTTGTTCTATTGGGTGCTGGAGAAAAATTTTTTTTCATTTTTTTTCTCTCTTTCCCTCTCCTTTCTCACTCTTCTTTCTCGCCGCTTCCTCTCTCTTCTCTATTCTATTTCTCTTTCCCTCTCTCCTCTTCCCTATTTTCTCTTTTGATTTCTCCTCTTTCTTCCTCGCTTCTCTTTCTCTCTTCTCTTCTCTTTTTTTATTTCTCTCCCTCCTTTCTTTCTTTCTATTTCCACTCTCTCTTTTCCCTTTCTCTGCCACTTTTTCTCCTTTTTTGTCTCTTTTCTTTTTCTCTCTCTATTCTCTACTCTTTATCGTTCTCCCTTCTCTTTCTTTCTCTTCTCTTCTTTCAATCATTTTGACGTATTTTTCAATTTCCCTCTGTCTCATTCCTTTTTTTTTTTCACTTTCTCTTCCCCTTCTCTCTCATCTTCTCATATTCTCTCCCTTTTATTAAAAATGAAAGAACAAAAGACTTGCCTTCTAACTTTACATTATCTTTCTCTTAATCTATCGAACCGGGTGTGGTGGGTGAAGATCTGTTTTAATTTGTATTGTGCCTATGTGGTCAGTTTTTCTCGTTTGTGTCTGTCTGTCTGTCTGTATATCACTCACTCAATCTCTTTCTTATTCTCTCTCTCTCTCTTTCTCTCTCTGGCTTTTCGTATCTATTTTCATATCAATGTTCGTTGAAATCTAATAAGTTGCACATGCACTCACACACAGCTATAAATATGACGTTGCTTTCCAAATGTAGAACAAAGGAGTAAGAGACAGGAAACTTTCGTTAGAAACAAAGAAAAGGGTGCTGAACATCTATGTAATAGTATTTTAATAAATTTCTTTCTTTCTTTTATGAACCTTCAAGGCGTGGGTAGCCATGGCACCCCACAACTTCCTAGACTTTGCATCCCTAAGCAATGTTTGTAACCTTAAATCCCTTCCAATCCCTGTGCTGACATCCATTTACACAAGCTCACTAGGTAGTTTACTCGATGTTTCAATCTATCTTCAATGTCCTGTGAGTGTCAAATTCTCCAAGCCTTTTTCCTTCATTCTGTATCCCAGAAAATTTAACTGTCTCTTTTTTATTATAAGTACACGTGTCCTTTTTATTCCCATTTTTCTTAAAACTTCCACGTTGATTACATGTTCCTTCCATGGAATTCTCAACATTCTTCTGTAGAGCCACATTTTGTTGCTTTAAGTGTATTCTTTTAGCATTAAGATTGGCCAGCATTCATTACCATATTCAAATGACTCTTTATGATTCTAACTAAAAATGTCCTTTTTTTATCGCCGTTTTTCTTAAAATTCTCACGTCGATTACATGTCCCGTCCATGGAATTCTCAGCATCCTTCTGTAGAGTCACATCTCTGTTGTCTAAATTTTTTCTTCATTGGTGAGAAAATTCTCCAGCTTTCACTTCAGTGAACATTAAAAGACTGAAAGACATTATTTGGTCTCTTGCGACATTTGAATGGCAGAGCCAGACTTTGGCCTAAACAGGAAAATATGGCTCCATCCTGTCAGGTTCAGACAGACGGTGGTAATAATGTAATGGTACCGGGAATATTTTCTTGCTATCCATTCTCCATTATCCGCATCCTGCAATTCTTCTAGATTTCTCGGCTGCACATCCAGGATTTGAATCTCCTTTTCCACCACACCACAAAGGTATTCAATGGGACTGTGTCCATTGACGGTGGCGGCCATTTTAACATATTTCTGTGTTCCATGAAACAATCTGCCATTATTTTTTATTTGTGATACGAATAGTTATCCTGCTGGAAGTGGGCACAAGGGGATGGTTGCACCGTAGTCATAAATTAAGACGCGTGGTCAACCAAAATATCAAGATAGGAAATGGCATTTAAACAACCTTTTATTGGTACCAAAGGTCCTAATGGATACCAAGAAAATATCCCAATGCCATTACGCCACCACCAGCAGTCTGAATCGTGGAGACGAAACATGATGGATTTATACTTTGATGTTGTCCACGCTAAATTCTGACCCTACCATCCGATTGTCGCAACAATAATTGAGACCCATCAAATTAGGAAAACGTTTTTATCCAATCTTTTATCGTCCAACGAAAGATGAACAGTTCCTTGACAGCCTTATCTGCTTCAAGTGTCGACGTCATTTGCGTGTGGCGCTCCTCTTCTAAATAGCTCCGTTGTAAAGAGTGATTGCTCGAGTTTCTGTTGCCTTTCTATCAGATTGAACATGGCTGGCTATTTTCCTCCGACTTCTTTCATCATCAAAGGATTTCCCCTCACAGAATGGACTCTCACTGGAATTTCTTTTTTTGCTGACCCTTCTCTCTAAACCCTGGAGATAGTTGTGCATGAAAAACTTAGTAGATCAGCAGTTTGTTTTAAATAATCAGATCCACCCATCTGACACAATCTAAGACACCTTTCTTGTTCCATGATAGTGCACGAAATGAAATTCAGCAAATAAGCATGACGGTGTTTAAATACCTATATGCATTAAATTTTGCCACGCCAATAGCGGATTAGAAAAATTACATAACAGACCATTTGTTTACGTGTATTTAAGTAAGTGGCTAATGATATATATATATATATATATATATATATATATATATATATATATATATATATATAGCTCAAGAAAGACATTTGTGTCACTATCACACGAAAAGAGAATGTTTAACATCGAGAATGTTTAACATCGAAAAACAAAAGGAAAATTAATTCATTTTAACAATATGTGAAAATAGCTGCTCTTAGCCTGAAGAAGGTCGCGAGAACCGAAAACCGTGCAGCAAAATTAAGGAAAATGAAGCATAATCTATTTTTTAAAAATCCACATTACAACCAAAAACATTTGCGATTTCTCTCTTCTTTTTTACTATATACACTTTTCTCTCGTTGGAACAACTATAACCTCTTACCCCTATATATATATATATATATATATATATATATATATATATATATATATATATGTGTGTGTGTGTGTGTGTGTGTGTGTGTGTGTGTGTGTGTGTGTGTGTGTGTAAAAAGCAGATATAAATAAAGTATATCTATTAAAAGACAATATCAATAAAGACAAAGGGAAAACTTTACCAACGCGTTGTTTCTAAAGAACTTTTATCGTTTATTAAACATGGAATGACATCACTTAGCTTCCTCCATAGTTTACCTTGACTTTCAAATTTAGCTTTAAGAATATTTTTGAGTGTTCTCAAATTTGAAAAATTTGAAGACCTAAAGATATTTTTTATTCTGCTTATAAATACACGTTACAAGATGAAATCTTTACATTTATCTTGATAAAGTCCATCAGAGGACGAAACGCTTTGGTAAAGAAAAGTTTTCTTATTGTCCTTATTCAATTATAGATAAGTTAAGAGCCATTCGTGGTAGAGGATTACTAAATATATGAGGGGTTAAATGGAGGTAGAAAGAAGTGAATATTACGAAGATAAAAAGAATAGAAAAGAAAAGTTTGCAGCGTACAGGAAAGCATCCAGGCGGGAGTTTTTTTTTTTTGCTACAGAGCTTCAGTTATCGCGAAAAGGGTCAGTGAAAAGTCCTTCTTACGAATAGAATACGGAGTGAAGGCCGATGATTCGACTCGCTGTAAAGATCTATCTATCTATCTATCTATCTATCTATCTATCTTAGCCCATTCATATATATCTCAGTCTATTCATATCTATCTATCTCAGCCCATTCATATCTATTTCAGTCCATTCATATCTATCTATCTATCTATCTATCTATCTATCTATCTATCTATCTATCTATCTATCTCAGCCCATTCATATATATCTCAGTCTATTCATATCTATCTATCTCAGCCCATTCATATCTATTTCAGTCCATTCATATCTATCTATCTATCTATCTATCTATCTATCTATGTCTCATATCAATGACCCGTTGCGGTCGCTATCATGTATCATTTTCTTCCCTCTTAATCATTCTTCCTTTCTTTGTCTCCTTCATTCTTTCTATCCTCTCCGTCTTCATTTGATCCCTCATCTACCTTCTTCTTTCCATTCGCTCGTTATTCATCGGTCCTTCCTTCTCTGTGCACTGCTCCGTGTCATATCAATCGTCGTTGCTGGGCACACAAAAACAGACACACTATATTTATTACTCCTTGGAGACTCACGTATGCTTTTCCTTTGTGAAGGAAAGTTTCACCCATTGGGTCGTACGTTGCTGGGATCCCGCTTGTCACTGTTTGACTGAATTCTCCTGGCAATTCATATTTCAATCTTCAAAGTAAATTTGTAGTTAAGAGATTTTGATTCAATTTCACCTATCCACGTCTGACATTTTAATACCTTTGTGAGGAAAATGAAATAAAACCAATAAATAAAATAATAATAACGAATAAAAAATGAATAAATTGATTTTCCCATGATGCAAATTGTAACCGGAAAGAAAAAGCTTTCTGGTCACATGTGGAAAGAACAGATTCTCTCTCTTTTTTGTAGTTGGCCTCAAGATGTGAACCACGCTGTAATAGCGTTCCCACTGGGGAATGTTAGTTTTCCCGGTTCACTGACGACTGAACTGTTTTCACTTTCTAACGACATCGTCGAACGTGTTTTAGCAGCCTTACTCATGAAGTAGAGGTTCGGCCATTCCAACTTAGCGCAACGCTGACTTGAGCTCGACCATCTTTACCTGTTCTTATCCTCCCATAAATTATTTCAGAATAAAAAAAAACAAACGTCCATAGCAGAAACAAATTTTGGTATGCTTCTTTTACACTTCCTATTTTTTACATATTCGAACAACGCGCTTTCACTTAAAACATATAACACATAAAACGTATAACACTTTCGTTTCTTCTTGTTGTTCTATCGTAGGGTGTCTACCGTAGCACAGTGCACTTACTTATCCCTCTAAAAACAATGGCAACCAAATTTTTACAAGTAAATAACAAACACTTTAGTGTTTTAAATAAAAAAAAATGTATTTATACAATAATTGCATTTTAAGACACTCTTCAGAGAAAAAGGAAAATAGGACATTTATACGTCAGAAAGAGACAGTTGAAATTTCTAGGAAACCTAATGAAGAAAGAGAGATTGGAAAATTTAACACTCACAAGGCACAGAGAGGGCAAGTGTAAATGGTTGGCAGAACAGAGATTGGGAGAGATAGTGTTAGGGTCCGGTTACTTGTACCACGGTGATAGTCCAAGGTAGAACCAATAAAGAAGAACTCGAACACAGATATGGAATAACACAGATATATTACAAACAGGAATATATACAGAGAAGTAGAAGTGTTAGTATGAACAATCAGGTTTAGTAGAGAGAACAATGTAGTCTCGACCAGTATCACTATTCCAATGTCTTGCAGTAATTGTCTGAACGCGACTCTGTTTCGGACTGCCTCTGACTCGACTTGAACTACTGACTCCTTGTCCACTCCTGAGGCGCAATATTTATTAAGTATGGTATAGTCCATTATTATTATTATGGTTAAGATCCCATAACAGATGGCAAAAAGTCAAACTTTTCTAAGTGCTACAAAGGAGAAGTTGTGGGGAGCGATGATCCCACATGCCCTGAAAGGACACAGCACATAGAAAAAAAAAGAAATAACCGAAGATTGTACGAAAACCAAATTTAAATCTTTCTGGTTTTTTTTTATTTTTATTATTTATTTTTATTATTATTATTTTATTCGGTTGAGTTATCTCGGACATTCATGAGGCTCTCACGCCAACCATCAGGGCCCTGCATCAAGTTCGGAAGGTCATTAGGGAGGCATTCTGTGTCATAACATAGCTCGTCTTGCTTCATGGCTAGGTGTCCAGAACAGTAGATCACTCGCAAGTTCTTGTTTTGCTCGCCGGCAGTGTCATGCAAATGACATTCGCGTAAGATTGTTGAAATATCAGGGATGGGTCCATAGACCTGTGATTTAGTTGGATGTTGTCTCCAGAAGATGTTATATATATATATATATATATATATATATATATATATATATATTTTGTTTGTATTGATGTGAGTTTGTGACCCTGGGTTTCACGCTTTTGCGATCGTCTGACGATCGCAAATGCGTGAAACCCAGGTCACAAACTCACATCAATACAACTAAATATGTTTGCTCTATCTCTGATATTGAGCACTTTCTAATAAGTACCGCGCATATAATATATAAATAATTATATATATATATATATATATATATATATATATATATCACACACACACACACACACATACATACATATATATATATATATATATATATATATATATATATATATATATATATATATAAAAAAGCATCTGAGTGTAGATTCCATCAAGCTTAAACACTGGAGTCTAAGTTATTGTCAGGCAGTGGCACTATACATTAACACCGCCTCTACAGTGGCTTGAACGTATCTCCGCTTGAGGTTGTCTGGTAGATCTAGATTACATCCATTATATTCAAGGCGGCCCACGCTTTCGCTATGCGAATTTTCACATCTTTCTCAGTAGAATTTATCTCGCTTCCTCAGTATGTAAAAGATTCGACACATTTTAATGATTCACCCAAGACAGTTTGTATTGAGCCTTGTTGGTTGAAGTTTATTTTTTCTGTTTTGGAGGCATTTATATAGAGTTCAACATAATTGCCAGCATTTTCTAGATGATGTCGGAGAACTGTCGTATTGGTAATGTCGTCCGCAGTGATAGCTAAGTCATCTACATAGTCAATATCTGTCAACTTTTTGCAGGATACAGACTTGAGATTCTTGGAGATTATGTAAAACCTAAATGATGATTGTCGAGAGGAGTTCTCAATACGGAATCAAGGTTGATAACAAAGAGAAATGGTGCAAGGGTGTCAACCTGAAAGATACCTACTTTGATGTCGAAGTTAGTGTCTGCGTCTGGGGATCTAACCATAGATTTGGTATTTTTGTATAGCATCTTTATGGCAGTTAATGTTTCAGTGGGGATGCCATATGTCGGAAGGATCTTCTCCATTTTCCCCTTATGAAAAGAATCGAAGACTTTAGAGAAATCTACAAAAAGGAAGACGGTCTCTAGATTTTTTGCCCTGGCAGCTTCAACAATCCGCCGAACAATCAGAATTTATCCAATGGTTGATCTATTTTTTCAAAAGCGATTTTGATTTTTTCAGAGCACCTTCTCTACTTCAGTCTGTATTCTGTTGAGAATCATTGAGTTGTAGATTTTTGCTGTAAGTGTGATTTCTCCATGTTTTCTTTTTTTTTTTCAGATCGTAGACCTCCTTTATTTTGGAATAAAGTAGGCAGCCTTCTGTCCATCTTCCTATCACTTCTCCATTGTATGTGACATTACAGAGTTGGAGTATAATATCGTTGAAAATCCTGAGTTTTCCAGACCCCCGGAGTATTCTTATTAAATTCCGCTGTTTTCTTTTTGGTGTTTTTTTTTTTAAAGCCGTTTCAAGTTCTGCATCTGTAAAGTTTCCGGGATTAATGTCAAGAGGATGTTCAATAATTTCCTCGACCTCAGTACCTAAAATATCAGATACATTTCCCAAGTGATTTTTAAAGTGGTCTTGCCATTTATTCAGTCTTTCAACCTGTTTGTTGGCCTTTAACTTGGATCTGTTTATTGATTTTCTGCCCCTGAACTCGTTGACAGTTTTCCAAGCAAGAGCAGATTGTTTGTTGGCAGCAGCACAGTTGATGAGTCGATATTTGTTCCTGGATGTATTCAGCTTGTTGATCTTCATAAGAGTTCTTGAATTTAATAAGCGCTTCATTGAAAACTTGGGTAGATTTAAGGGATGCCTTTGAATTTATTATGGTGGCTTTTTCTTTTACATTAGCCGTTTGTGATTTAATGTTATTTGATTCCCAAGAAGAGTGTTGCTAATGTTTAAGTTTTAAGGGTATGACGTCTGCTGCAGCCTTTTCATAAGTGATAAAATTATTGTAGTTTATATTGGGAGATGGTTCATCGGCATCTACTTGTAGTGTTCCATACTGATTCCTGACAGCAGTGATGTACTGGTCTTTCAGATGACTGTTAGAATAGACCAGTCATGTAGTAGGAAGGCAAACTGCGTTTTTATTGGTTCTAAATCAGGCGGTGAAAGAGACAATCCAAAGGTCTTTAGATACTCCTTCAAATATGTTGAAGGCTTGGAAGTTCATTACATTGTTCTTCCACTTCTTATTTATCAGGATTTGATCCAACTGGATCTTTGTACCATTGGAATGGGTGAATTTCCATTGTTTAGAAATCTTCTTTTGAAATTTGGAGGTTAGGTATACAGGATTATTTTCCTGTATAAAGTCTTCAAGGAAGATTCTGTTCCAGAGGACGCATTATATGCAAATTTGTGTACATCACTGACACCAACCTGAGCATCCATATCCCCCGCCAATAATCAGGAAGTTATGGTTTGGGACTAGTCTAACAAGAGGAGAGAAACATTGGTAAAATATGTCACCTTTTCTTCGTCGCGAGTTTGTTGGTAAATAGCAAGAGATGATGGTTATTATGGGGTTGCTTTTGAAGCTCGCTGTGACTATTCTGGGTTAAATTTATTTAATATTCATGATCCTTTATGGGCTACTTGACTTTAGAAACTTTTCACTTGTTCCATGATGGAAAGGATATATATATATATATATATATATATATATATATATATATATATATATATATATATATATATATATATAGTGAACACTAAGTGAAAACTCAGAGGCGACAGACTGTTTCATGCTAAACGCAATGATCTGACCTGTTCCCTTTTATATTTACATATGCTCTATCTTTGATATTGAGCACTTTATCCCATAAATATAGTATACCTTAAATCTATATTTCTTCATATATATATATATATATATATATATATATATATATATATATATATATATATATATATATAGTAATGATACAATATGGTAATCCATATGGAATTTCAAGGAGGATATAGATTCAAGGAGAGCTCTATGTCAAAGGACAGAGCAAAATTATTATTAATTAAAGAATATCAAACACTTAAAAACCTATAGGTAATAATTTTTATTTCAGGAGAGCTGTTATTTTAAACCTCTCATTAAAAAATATTACCTATGGGTTTTTAAGTGTTTGATCTTCTTTAATTAATAATATATATATATATATATATATATATATATATATATATAGTGTAATATTTTATCATTGTACTTATACATTATCTACGCAAATCTGTCTCTCATTTTTTCAGTGACTGTCGAAAAATGCCTATTTCGCTTTACCAACTCCCTTGAAGATAAAAACGAGAAGAATTAATTAAAAAAAAAAAACGAGTGAATCTATGTTTTGAATCTATTGGCACTTTTAGGTGGAATCTCGTCCCTTTCTTCTTCGACTACTACTACTACTACTACTACTCCTTGCCCCCCGCCCCCCGTTTGAATATGTGTTGGACATTTTCCCAGCCATTAAAATCATAGACAAAACAAACCTTCACCAATATCCACCAGAAATTTCTGCCTTCCCATCAGACCATGATGGTACAATCCCTATCATCTAAAACCTCACACACACATTGGACACAAAAATGAGAACAGGAAAGTAATAAAGAAAACAAAGACACAAAAAATGGTCCCCAACTTTAAGGTTTTGAATCTTGCCTCATACTACTACTCATCCTTGACCCTCCACTCTCATTCCTCTCCGACCTCCCTTACCATTTCAATATGTGGCAGGTGGTTGACAGCCTCCACTTCAGATCAAACAACCTGTGGTCAGAGAAATAAAGTAAGGATCTGTTTAGTAAATCATTTTGGAACTCTTTCACTTGTACCATCATAAGAAATGTCTAAATTATCTTTATGCCTACATATAATACCTATGTGATAAAGTTAAACTTCATAATAATCAAACTTATACTAAGAGAGAACTTAATAGACAAAATTGCTCTTGGTTGATTCCTGCTCTCGACTAGTGGTAAGCTGTAGTCCAGTACAACTTGTTACTGTCAGGTTTAGATGGAACTCCGTAGCCGTGATGAAGACAGCCCAACTTTGAGAAGGAAAACTAATAAAACCAAGAGTAAACCATTTAAATCAACTGCCACTGAGATGCAAGATGGCAGTCAGGTGTAGATGGCCTTACATGATAAACTATGTATTTAGTTTTTACACCACCCTCGCAGAGAATAATAAGCATGTCTGTGAACATGGTCCTGGAAAACTATCAGTAAAACTGACACTGCTACTCTCTATAGGAATGGTGAACCATATATGAGTACTAAGTCACTAAAAGACGAACATGAGTATCAAGAATACCAGAAACCCATTCTGTATCGCCCATCACGCGGGTTAGAAAAGGGTGCATTCTACTGCTGTCCTGACCTCGACACAAGGTTCTAAAAATCAGCTCCGGGGTCACCAAACAAAACTTGCGTGCAAAAAATGTACATTAATTTCAACCTTCAACGTTCACATACTCAACTCCATAAATCAGCTGCCTGAACACTTCTCATCTGCCACTGAACTGAATACCAATGTCATTTATACTGCTGTTTTCATCCTAATGTCAAACTCAAGCACCACTGTGTTGGAAAAGGCTGTCTTCATTTCAGCTTTGGTTTGGAAAAATTCCACAGGTACTACTATTGACGGTGTTGGTATGTTACTCCGATGTTAAGTATAAGTGTCTTTTTTGGTTCCATTTTCCCTAAAACTTTCTTTATTACTAACATGTTCAGTCCACGGTATTCTCAGCATCCTTCTGTAAAACCACATTTCTGTTGTCTCAAGTCTTTTTTTTTTCATCTGTGATGAGATTATACAACATTCACTGACATATAGAAGGATCGATATTACGAAAGAGTTTAGTACTCTTTTCTTTGTTTCTGACGAAATTAGTCATTGCGTGGAATATTTCGATGTTAATGTGAATTCAGTTTTCAAGGAGTACTCCTACTCTATGGACATTTTTACTGTTTGCCTCGCCGTAGGGTTAGGGTTAGAAATCAAGTTTGAAGATCATTACCTCCAATGTAGTAAATTCAGAATTATGGAATTTTGTGCTTCAACGAAGTCTGCAAGATGGCCAAATTGTCAGTTTGTCGAATTTCGAAAATGGACAAATGGCAAGGCGGAGTGCCAATGAAAAGGCATATTTATTGAAATGTCTTCCCGAGAATGTGCCTCCTTTTGTCTTATTGAGCTTTGTTATCTTTTCCCCCGAATTATTCGTACAAAAGGACAAAATAACGCAGGGTAAAGATAATAATAATAATAAGACAGAGTGGGCCAATATCTGCACTGGAAAATTTGCAACTTCTACGGGAAGGAAACTGAAAGAAACTGGTATGAACACCACCCAGACCCGGTTGCGGAGATAGGACCTGTTACAATTCCATGGGACTACACAATACACACTGACAGAACAATCAAAGCCAACCGCCCAGACATTGTTATTAAAGACCACAAACAAAAAAAGTACCTCCTTATTGATATGGCAGTCCCTGCTGACTGCAATGTATCTTTGAAGATATTCAAAAAGCTGTCAAAATACAAGGACCTTGAAATAGAAATCTCAAAAATGTGGCACATGGGAACATCAGCAGTCCCTGTTGTAGTTGGTGCCCTAGAATTGGTTGGAAAAGATTGCAGTAGACTAATTGAAGGGATTCCTGGAAGTCCATGCCTCAAAGAAATACAAAAAAATTGTTCTCACAAGTACAGCCCACATTTTTACGAAGCGCTTTATCTATGTAAATTTTTTTTTTGTTTTGTCAGTGGAAAGTGTCATGATGCCATTTCTAACTTTAGTTCTCTGGGCGGGACCCGGAAAGAAATGTGTACATGCCAGAAATCAAAGTAAATAATAATAATGATGATAATAATAAGTTAATTCCACTATGACACACGGTTATAAATCTGAGGCACCCAGGGAAGATCGAAGATAGCAATAATGACCTACTTGACAAGCTCGTTAGCCATTACATCATGACAAGACGCCCAAGGATCTTGTAATTTCTTTTACTGCTTTTAATACCATATCTCTTCAGTATATATGCGTTCATGGTATTCTATGCATTCCTTTTCCTTTATTATCTGTGAAGTGCTATGCACTATTACGAAAGATAGTGGAGTGGTTACCACACAAGGCTAGAGAACCCAGTCTACTCTGTTATTTAATTCATAATTGGTGCGGGGCGGGTTTATGCCATTCACAAGGTGAATGTGAACGCAAACGCAATTGTGTGAAAGTGAACGCAAACGGTCAGGATGGAATTTGAACTCTGCTCACCGACCACGCTTGCCCTGCACATCCCAATAACGTTCACTAATCATTCTCACGAAACATGAGTAAATGGATTACGGAACAGGGCTTAGGAGAAATAACAGAAAGACAAACTTTATTAGGAGCTACAAGGGACAGGAAGTTGTGGAGAGCCAAGATCGCCTATGTCCTGAGGGGACACGGAACATAAAGAAGTAGGATAACTGTCACAGAAGTAGAATGGTATTCAAGAGGTCCGTGTTTAATCCCTGTTCTGAAATGGCAAAATATTCTTGAAAACATGCTTACTGGGTTCCAGCAGCTGCATTTGCATCGTTACATCGGTATGTTATTGGATGAAGTTTCATTTTTTATGAACGAGATAAGTATCTATTTGCATTGTTCGGACTGTTGTTTCAATCTTTATTGCCATATTCACGACGTTTCGAACGTTGTACACTCGGGTATTCTTCGAGTGACTGAAATTTCGAACTGAACCCTTTATTTCGTCTACAGAAATAGATTATTCTAGCTCCCTTGTCATGCCGTAACACGAGGGGAAACAGAAAAATCAGGCGTAGCTGACCACATATGGAGGGAAAAGGGAGATCATCTATCTCGGTGGACGAAATGAAGGGTTCAGTTCTAAATTCCAATCACCCGAAGAAAGCCGGAGCGTACAACGGCCAAAACGTCGTGAATATAGCAAAAAAGATGAGGACAGCAGTTCGAACTATGTAAATAATTACAATACCTCATCTCAGATATATAAACAGATTCCGAAGAAGGCCGGAGCGTACAAAGGCCGAAATATGGCAATAAAGATGAGGACAACAGTCCGAACAATAAAAATAATGTAAATAATTACAATACCTCATCTCGGAAATATAGACACAAGTATGAGTCACATAAAATCTTGATGAATGACAAGGAAATACAAAACAGATGCAGTTAATAAAAGAGACAGAGAGACATTGTAGAATAAAACATGGAAAGTTATGAAAAAAGAAAACAAGAAAAACGGCGGGTATTGAAAAGGTTTTGAAGAAATTATTTATCTACAGGTTGGGCCATTTTCTGGTTTCCGGGGAGAATTTAAATAGAAACATTTGACATAAAATGTCATTTGATCGTATTCGATTTTTCATAAGCCATTGCTACCAATACCTGGGGTCACGCTACTCGAAAAAACAAAAGAAAGAAAACAACAGAAAATAACAAGAACAAACAAACAGAAAACGACGACTTGACACTCACCGTTGCGAAGATACGTGACACTCGAAAACCACGGAAAAAAAAACAAAAAACAACACAGTGCACAATATAGACACAACCATCTCAACACGCATAGAACTCGTTGAAATTGATCTATGAAAACCGAAAGCGGTCAGAAAACATTAGACAATTTCTGTTCAGCAAAATGATCCAAACCGGAGAAAGTTCTTTAGTCACACACACACACGCGCGCCCGCGCGCACAACACACACACAAAAACACATTTATCACTTCAAACGTTATCTTTAGTGGACACACATATTTGAGTAGACGCTCCGTTTATTTATTAAACGGTATATTTATTTTTCTTTCGTCTGCCGGCATAAATATTCGATAAATCTTATTAAAGAAAAATATGCGCTCCCTGTAGCGAGTTGGTTAAGGCACGTCGGATCTAACGACGGTTTCCCTCTGCCCAGAGGGACGCAGATTCGAATCCTGCCGGAGAACGCATATTTTCCTTTTGGTAATTTTCTAACATTTCCTCGATAAGCGTCTTCGTACGTTACACTATAAAGCCAAAATACTTAAAATTCAATATAATATTAGATTACTTAGGATATTTTCCTAAATGTTAAAGATTACTGGGTAGTTAAAAATTATATAAAAATGACGTTCACGTTATATCAGTCAAATAATTGTTACATTAACTGGCCTACTTCGAAAAAATTCCCAAACATAATTCTATCGAGATAGTTGACCTCATCAAAACACTCACCCTTCGTGTTGAAAAATGTTTTCCGCGATATTTTAAACTAAATGCAAGTAATATTTGTTTCAAATCAGATTAATTACACTTTAAATGAGTTAATCTTCCTCAACTAAAATTTCAGTAAAGCATATTTTATTTTTGAAAGATTTATAATAAAGAGAATTACGCTGTGTTGACAGCACATTTTTAGCCGTATTTATACATATGGCTAAAAATGTTTCTAAAATTAGCCTTTTCTAGCGATTTAAAAAATAATTCCATTCAATTTAACTTCGTTTTAAATACGACAAAGTATTTTGCTTATTGGAAATATGAAATTTAATCTATTAGATTGGAATTAGAATTAAAATAAAATCTTCAAGAAAGATTTTTTTTTCATTTTTAAAAATTAATTTTAAACCTTAGGTATCGCTTTCCTTTGGCGGTTCCTACATTTGTAGGTACAAAAGCGCATACCGAACTTACGTGTGTATTGAGTATACGCATGGACACATAGAGGAATTTATTTTTGCTTTCCAACAGTTCTGCATAGAGTTGTAAAAAAGATAGAATCTAAGGATATCAACCAGTTGACATACTTTGTCACTCGGATGAAAATTGACTTCATTTACATGTTAAATTTATCATTCGCTCTTGGAAAAGGAAGAAAAAGAAGGGAGGAGGGAAAAGCGACGGAAGGGTGTGGGTAGAGGAAACCGAAGGTTATTTGAACACTCGTAAAATTGCTGCAGTGTCGTCTGCAGACAATAATGGCTTTGAGTGAGCTCCCATAAAAATCTCTTATCGCACAGTCTGAGAGGAAGATCCGCTTCTGTTTCACGTTGCTTATAAATCAGTGACCCAACGATTAACTACAGTTCTAAAGAGACAGAATAAAACAGAAAAGAAAAAGAAATATTAAAATAAAATATTACTGGAGATGACTGAGTTTGTTTTAGCTGAAGCTCTGTAACCATTGTATTTTAGTTCATTCAAACTAATTTCTTTGTTGTTTTTATCATAACATTCAGTCAGTTCTGTGCTATGCGTAATACATGCGTAGGCGACCATGTATCTTTTGATACATGACTGACGAGGCAGATTTTTTTTCCCGCAGTAGGTTGCCATTTCTTTCTGCGGTAGACCAGTTGCCATCCAAGGCTACAGAAGCCGGTCTGTCCTGCTATTTACCCATAGCTGAGGGAGGGAAAGAAGAGGATTAATACTTTTCCCAAGGGTATTAGCACGTAGGTGAATGTAATGGATTCGACTGGAATTTGAACTCGGCTCTCAGATTCCTTAATCCGAGCCGCTATCCATTATTCCACAGTGCCCCTATCACACCATTACCGATACTATACCCTCTGGCCTTACTTGGGTGTCTACTACGCAAAAGTAAAAAGATAAAGTACGTCACAGAGAACTGTTGGAAATTCTAGGTAACCTTGACAAATTTGCGAAGGATATTAGAATAATCCAGAACCTATACTGGCAGCAAACCGCCTGCATAGGTATAGAAAATAGAAAATAGAAACGGGTGTAAGACAAGGATGTGTCTTCTCACCAGACTTATTCAACCTAAACAGTGGGACGAGAGAATTAGAAGTTCTAGCTGGATTCATTATTAGTGGATACAATCTTAACAACATACGATATATACAGATGACACAGTGTTCGTAGCAGATGCAGGAAGGAAAGTACAAGAACTCTTACAGAAAGTAGTGAAGGAAATCGAGAAGAAAGGACTAAACCTAAATTGCAAGAAGATAGACCGTATGGTTGTTAGCAAAAGGGGTCAGCCCATCATGCAAATTACAAATTGGAGACACCGAAATCAAACATGTACAACAATTTAAATATCTGGGAAGTGTTTTAAGAAAGGACGAAAATTACGACACTGAAATCCGAAGGCGCATTGGAATAGCGAAAGATGCCTTCCAAAAGCTAAGTAAATTGTTAAAAAATCAGAAAAAATTTCGATAGAAATAAAGAAAAGTTTACTGAACTGTTATATTATCAAGTCTCCTAGATGACAGTGAATACTGCACAATCTCCACGCTTGAAGCAATGGAAATGTGGTTCTGCAGAAAAATGCTGAGAATACCATGGACCAAACATGTGAGCAACTACGAAGTTTTTAGGAAAATGAGAACAAAAAGGAAATTTATACTTAACATCAGGAAGACACAGTTGAAATTTCTAGGATACATAACGGGGAAAGAGGGCTTGGAAAATTTGATACTCACAGGACAGAATGAAGGCAAGACGGACAGAGATAAACAAGGCAAATATGTCTTTCCCTTTTCATAAATGTCACATCCGGTGATTCTGTGAGCTTTTGGCATCTTTCTTTTCCAATCCACTGTTTCATTACACAACAGACACCAGAGACAGGCTGAAGAATACAGTGACCGAAATGTAGTGCTAAAAAGTATAAAATAATATACAATTGATGGAGCTTGCTCAAATGAGTAGAACTAACTATCAGTAAATTGCAAAACCTTACGAAAGACATGACCAAAAGACTTACGGGATATAAAAGCAAGTTAGCAGTGCAACTGAATATAAATTCAGTGGCAATGCTAAATAGTGGAAATATTTTAGTGCAATCAAACATTGCAAGAAAAAACAAAGCAGCAAATATTTGTCATTTCACTGCAGGCAGGCAAAGCGACAATGCCAGTAAGACGCAATGGGTTACTGAGGGTGAAAGAAAACGAGAATATGTCAGGGAAGAGAAAGGTCAATAAAACAATAGGATAGAAGAAAGGCTGAGGATGTCAAATAAATGGATGACGGAACAGGTTTTAGGAGAAATAACGAAAAGACAAAATTTATTAAGATCTACAGAGAACAGGAAATTGTGGAGAGCCATAATCACCTACGTCATGGGGAGGCACGGCACATAAAGAAGAAGTAAAGCAAGAAACCTGAAGAGGGTTCCACAGAAGAAAAGTACGAGAAAGGAAACTATGTGAATAGAACTTACGGTTGCATCTAGCTATTTCGACATTAAAACGATTACACTTTATTGTTTACATCAAAACCTGCGCAAATTTACTCAAAAAATATTGAAAAGCTTCCGAGAGGTGACAATAAGTCATTTCAAATAATGCTGAATCTATAAATGAATAAAGTGGAATCGTTCATAATTTTTTTTAAAAATGAATTCGATAAAAAAAAAAAACGGAAATTATTTATGACTCAGTCTAATGGGTTCCTGTTTTTCTTAAAACTTTCTTGTTGTTCAAATGCAATGATATTCTTAGCCTTATTCAGTAGGTTGTATACCAACTTCGTTCTGGGGTTCTCTTGGGTGACGATATTTTGGTTGATGGGGGTGATTTCATAACGAAGCTGCATTCATCCCTCTCGGTCGTCTTCTCCCGGTCGGGTGATCGCTAGCTTTTGGTTTGTTCGGAGGTGAAATGAGAACATCAACAAAAGGAATTTTAAACTTATCTATTTTATTAAACACGTCGACGTGTACATTTTTAACTAGCCAGTCGGGTCGCTATCCCAACCAACTGGGGAGGAGTCTCCATACACGAAATAACCACGTCTGTATTCTTCGACACGTAAAACTTAACTCCTAGAAAACATTTTCTATCTCTCCAACATTCCCACGTTCGGCTCAGCCAATCAAAATCGACACCCCTATTTTGTCTACCAGCTGACCACAAAGTCAGCCACAGAAGGTCTGAGCCATATACAGTGCCATTAAAGAATAATAGTCTGAAACTATTATTTAACAGGTAGATGAATCCTAGTTGCCAATCTAGTAGTACGCTTAATGCGATCAATGTACCAAAAAGGAAAGCTCAACAGAACAATTGCCATGAAAATATTTACAGAAAAAGCAGAGAAAAGTCACGTCACGGCGGTGTGAAAGTGACTGAACTCGGGATGCCAGGTCATGACTGATAACATTACAGACTTTTCTTTGGATTTTGTCAAAAATCTTGAGATATATAGCAGGAGCACGAAACTAGATATGACAACAATATTCAATGTTCTTCTGTCTGAACTTCTGAGATGATGAGTCATCATTATCTATATTATTTACACGCGGACTATTATCCTCATCTTTGTTGTTGTTATCACAAGTTTTGATTGTTGTGCCTTTCGGTCTTCATCAGGACGATTCTGAGTTCTCCACTCAGAATTATTTCACTAGACAATAGTCTCGTGCAACGTTGATTCGTGAATTTGGTGATATTGTAATTGCAAGTTCAAACTCTGGGCTAAGCAGTGTGTACTAGAACTCAGTGAAAACGGGAAGAGCAATAACTTAGCAGCACTAAAATAAGAACTAGACGAGATATCCCAAGACACGGACAGTGGAACAAGAACAGTCTACTCCGTATATTAAATAGTGTTTCGTTCGAAATTCTCTGAAGATTACCCGGATCGACAATCTCCTAATGAAGGCCAGAGAATACAGTGGCCGAAACATTGTGATAACGACAAAAAGATGGAGACTTAGCCCGCGGGTAATTACTGTAAATAAGACAACGTTTTTATTAAAAAAAATTAAGATACCAATACAGGTGAACATATTATTTAGAGTAAAAATTGGTGTCATATAACAAGTAGACCTACCAAACACACCCACTCTTTCACCAGTCACATTGTATGACGTACATATTTCTCTGTGGTCTTAATGCCATATTTTCCCGATAGTATTTTACCATTAGTGGCATTTCCTTTCGGTTAAGTTTTTTTTTTTTCTTTTTTTTTTTTTTTTTACTTTTGCTGTTTCCAGCTGGCTAATTATAAAAGTGTATTGGAACATGATGGGTCAGCTGGCGTCGACGAACGTCACCGGTAATTTCCTACAGTACCGATAATTAAACCATATAATAATTACCAATATGTATTTATTGATACACTGCCTGCGTATTTATTTTTATATTTCCTGTCCCATCTGCAGTTTGAAAAAAAAAAACAAGTAAATCAACTTACGTTACTAAATTTATGAGTGATTACTTCTCTAAGTAATAATCTATATTAATATAATATTCATCACCATTTAGACAAAATGAACCACTTAATTAATCTGTTTCTTTACTCCTACGTTTCTTAGATTGTAGCCTTATTTATTTAAGCCTTTCATGCGAGGCACTCAGATACCTTCATCTATCATGCGGTCGTCTTGATTCAACTTGGTCTTGAAATAGAGCTTATCGTCGCCATTTTTGTTGTTCTGTTGCTAATCTTTTCTTTCCGAGAGATATTTGCATTTAACAGGTTATATTAAACATTTTAACATGAAAAGATATTGAGCAAAAATCGATTTATATAATACCAGGAGTAATCAATGAATCATGGATACCATTGAACGTCTAAAAATTATAAAAGGGAACGGATTAATTAAATGGTTCATTGGCCTCTATTTTAATTGTGAATTTTTTTATCTCTGCTTTAGTGAATCGCAATATATTGTTTTAAGACTTGTGCTTCATGCCTGCTCACTATTAAAACTTTCTAAAAATTACTATCATTTTTGATGGTACGGGTACACTAGTAGTAATAATAATAACATGCTGAATTATGGGCAGAAGGTAGAACGGAATGAATTTAGCCTACAGGAGACCTCAAGTTCGCATAAAAGATTTTAGAGCCATTATTTTAAACGCATCTGATACACTGTCAAGTATGGTAAATCCAGGAATGTATTGAACTCGCTAATTAAAAACGGTTCTAATATATTTACTGGGGAAAGAAGAAAACAGAGTTGAAGATAACGAGTGAATACATTTTTGACGCTTTTTAAATGCACGTTGGCGGGAGTAGTTTGACTAGAGCTTGTGTAGATTCAAGCTTAGAACAAGACGGCGCGATGGAAAGCAATGAAAACAATTGCGATTGGCGACTGATACAGAGAATTCGGCGAGAAAAATACTTCTAAGGGATTAAGCGTTATTCACAGCAGTATTAATTAACATCGTAAATTCCTAGTCCTTTAGGCGCCAAAACTAATTGGGAGATAATGTGTTAGGTTCTATCTAAAGTAATAGAATATTTGGAGGTCAGTAGGCCCGATCCAATACTGGAAAGTAAGAAAAGAGTTGATTGTAGCTACTATCAAAGATTGGGGATGCAAGGGTGGCGTAGCGGTTATCGACTCAGAAAGAGAAATCGGAGGGCAGAGTTCTAATTCCGATCGGATTCTTTACGTTCACTTTCGCACAAGTGGGAAAGGTATAAATCCATCTCTTTTCTTGCTACCCCCAATTATGGGTTAAATAACAGAACTGAATGTACCCTATTGCACTAGGTGTCGTTAAGAAAAAAGAAAAAGTCTAAAAGAAGAAAAGTACTAAATTCAAAACCGACTTGAAGAGGAATGGGCTTCGTCAGGTTATCTTGCTCTAGACACATCGCTGTTGCTATGGCTGCAGTGCATGTAATGACTGTCCAACCCTAATGGGTTACGGGACCCATGACTTGACGTGACGGAATTATTAAGCTCGGACAGATGGAACTGCTTAGCATAGGAGGGCAGTCCATCTAAGAAATTTCCAATCTCCGCTGCCTTGAAAATATGAACTAGGTGGGGCTCCTTAGCCATAGCGAAGTCATTCGGTCTAGAAAAATGAAAAATGGGGGCAAAAATTCAGGATGATATCTGACAACCCAATCCTAAACCTCTACTTCTGTTCAAAAGTTGTGAAAAGAGTGTGAACCGGGTAATAAGTGAACCAATCTACAGATGTGTCGAGGTGTGTGTGTGTGTGTGTGTGTGTGTGTGTGTGTGTGTGTGTGTGTGTAAAAAGATCTAACCCAAATAGATTTTGATCAGTACTCAGTAGTGATGGGTATGAGGATAAACAACATCCTGCATGTGTCAAAGCATCTGATCTGGAGATTGGAGGTTCTGAGGATCCTAGAACCACATCTTAATTGCTTTTGGTCCAGGACCCGGGGTTGTAGCACCTGTTAAGGTCCCAGCTATGGGCAAATAGTGAGCCTCTAAACAAAAGCAAAACTCTGTGTGAATGTGTAAAAACTTATTTTTATGAAGATGCCAGCAATACTTTTATATATAAAAAAATCAACAATACTTTGTTTATAGCAAAACGGCCAGCAAAACATTTTATAGTAGAATTACCAACAATATATTTTATAGCAAAATGACCAACAATACATTTTATAGTAGAATTACCAATAATACATTTTATAGCAAAATGACCAACAATACATTTTATAGTAGAATTACCAATAATACATTTTATAGCAAAATGACCAACAATACATTTTATAGTAGAATTACCAATAATACATTTTATAGCAAAATGACCAACAATACATTTTATCTGATTGTGTTCAAAATATTTAGATTTGGGCATTAAATAACACAGAGGTGTTGATATGCCGCTAAACAAAACCAACCAACCAACCAGTACTCAAGTCGGGGTTATCAATTCCAAATTAATGTCGTCATCATCTATTCCAGTGTTAATGACTTAATACTTAAGTAAAAAAATAAAATAAAAAATACGATGATGCGCAACATTTGTTTGTTTTATTGTCAATAGAAGAACCTACTCAAATTTTTCATGCTTTTTCTTACAATTGATCATGATAATCAATTAAACAGGCTGACATTATAGTATCGCTATTTAGTAAATTTGGCTTAGACTGGCACAAGCCTATAAATGAGGAGCACCTATTGAAAATTAAATGAATTCAGCAGTAATGATTTGCAAGATGAATTTGCTAACCATCAAACCAGTCTCACCGCAATCTTAAATATAAAATGTGGATATTAAGAAGATATTTGTTTGTAACGGTCGTACTCACTGTTTTATTACTTAATCCCCATATTCAACTCAGTAAAGGTGCTGTCTGTCAGATGGGATCCCAGTCAGCTGGACGAGTTGGAATTCACGCTGAAGCTACATTCTAATTTCTGATTAATGATATTGTAGAGATGTAACCCCTACAATATCACTGATCGGAAATTATCTCGCTTTGCGATCGTCGTCGCGATTATCGCCTTTTGCTCGAGATGAAGTCATGTGGGTCAAAAATGGTGAGTCCCGCAGTCAGTTTCCCCGAGTCAAACCGAGCGTTTGCTTCGACCGGGTTTCTGCCTGGGGCAACCAGCAGCTACGTAGTTCAGCTTACAAGACCATGGCGCCGTTTTCCTGTAGAAATATATCTTCACCAGATATAGAAATTATCTCAGGCTCGCAGTCCCCAATTTAGGAAAAAAAACCATGATTCGTCATTTCCTTGTTTGAATGGGATATGTCCTCGCTAGTGACTCCGGCCCATTCGAATCTGATATCCTAAATATGGCTTCTGCAGAAACGCAGAAAAATCTCCGGCAGCTCCAGTTTTCTTTTCGGGAAATATTATAAGACTCTATCTTTTCTTTCTTTTCAGTCTGTTTGTTGTTGCATACATGTTATAGTTTCTCGTCGTGGGATAAATGTAAATGTGTACATAATTTTATGTGTGACTTAGTGGTAAAAACTTTCCCTGAAGACAAAGTAAGTTTGTCATTCCTTTCTTTTCAACTACTCCGTTCCGCCTGTAAAATCAGTTGTTGTTATATCATGGATATAATAATACTAATAATGGGGAAATGTACAGGGAGAAGATTCCTTTCTTCAATGAATGTTTTTAAATTGAAAAATGATTTAGAAATTAATGACCACAACATAGTGATAAAAAATTAAAATTAAAGATGAAAAAATTAGTAAAACTTAATGATAGAAACAATTCATCTGAAAAATTCATAAAACGTGAGTTTGTCTTACATAGTTCAGATTTTGATCTCTAATAAGAAGGAACAAACTTGCGAGAAGAGCAGGAGACGTAGTAGAAGAAGAGGAAGGGGGTCGTAGAACAAGAAGTAAAAGAAGAGGACACATGGGACAAGAAGAGGAAGGAGATGGAGTAGTGGCAAAAAAAAATAAGAAAAAGAAAATGTAAGACAAGAAGAAGGAAAGCGGAGGAGACGTAGGACAAGAAGAGGAATGGGGTTGTAGGACAAGAAGTAAAAGAAGAGGACACATGGGACAAGAAGAGGAAGGAGAAGGAGGAGTCGTAAAAAAGAAGGAAAAGAAAATGTAAGACAAGAAGAAGGAAAGCGGAGGAGACGTAGGACAAGAAGAGGAATGGGGTCAGGGGACAAGAAGTAAAAGAAGAGGACACATGGGACAAGAAGAGGAAGGAGAAGGAGGAGTCGTAAAAAAGAAGGAAAAGAAAATGTAAGACAAGAAGAAGGAAAGCGGAGGAGACGTAGGACAAGAAGAGGAAGGGGGTCGTAGGACAAGAAGTAAAAGAAGAGGACACATGGGACAAGAAGAGGAAGGAGAAGGAGGAGTCGTAAAAAAGAAGGAAAAGAAAATGTAAGACAAGAAGAAGGAAAGCGGAGGAGACGTAGGACAAGAAGAGGAATGGGGTCGTAGGACAAGAAGAAAAAGAAGAGGACACATGGTACAAGAAGAGGAAGGAGAAGGAGGAGTCGTAAAAAATAAGGAAAAAGAAAATGTAAGACAAGAAGAAGGAAAGCGGAGGAGACGTAGGACAAGAAGAGGAAGGGGGTCGTAGGACAAGAAGAAAAAGAAGAGGACACATGGTACAAGAAGAGGAAGGAGAAGGAGGAGTCGTAAAAAAATAAGAAAAAGAAAATGTAAGACAAGAAGAAGGAAAGCGGAGGAGACGTAGGACAAGAAGAGGAAGGGGGTTGTAGGACAAGAAGTAAAAGAAGAGGACACATGGTACAAGAAGAGGAAGGAGAAGGAGGAGTCGTAAAAAAGAAGGAAAAGAAAATGTAAGACAAGAAGAAGGAAAGCGGAGGAGACGTAGGACAAGAAGAGGAATGGGGTTGTAGGACAAGAAGAAAAAGAAGAGGACACATGGGACAAGAAGAGGAAGGAGAAGGAGGAGTCGTAAAAAAGAAGGAAAAGAAAATGTAAGACAAGAAGAAGGAAAGCGGAGGAGACGTAGGACAAGAAGAGGAATGGGGTTGTAGGACAAGAAGTAAAAGAAGAGGACACATGGGACAAGAAGAGGAAGGAGAAGGAGGAGTCGTAAAAAAGAAGGAAAAGAAAATGTAAGACAAGAAGAAGGAAAGCGGAGGAGACGTAGGACAAGAAGAGGAATGGGGTTGTAGGACAAGAAGAAAAAGAAGAGGACACATGGTACAAGAAGAGGAAGGAGAAGGAGGAGTCGTAAAAAAATAAGAAAAAGAAAATGTAAGACAAGAAGAAGGAAAGCGGAGGAGACGTAGGACAAGAAGAGGAATGGGGTTGTAGGACAAGAAGAAAAAGAAGAGGACACATGGGACAAGAAGAGGAAGGAGAAGGAGGAGTCGTAAAAAAGAAGGAAAAGAAAATGTAAGACAAGAAGAAGGAAAGCGGAGGAGACGTAGGACAAGAAGAGGATGGGGTCGTAGGACAACAAGAAAAAGAAGAGGACACATGGTACAAGAAGAGGAAGGAGAAGGAGGAGTCGTAAAAAAATAAGAAAAAGAAAATGTAAGACAAGAAGAAGGAAAGCGGAGGAGACGTAGGACAAGAAGAGGAAGGGGGTCGTAGGACAAGAAGAAAAAGAAGAGGACACATGGTACAAGAAGAGGAAGGAGAAGGAGGAGTCGTAAAAAAGAAGGAAAAGAAAATGTAAGACAAGAAGAAGGAAAGCGGAGGAGACGTAGGACAAGAAGAGGAATGGGGTTGTAGGACAACAAGAAAAAGAAGAGGACACATGGGACAAGAAGAGGAAGGAGAAGGAGGAGTCGTAAAAAAAAATAAGGAAAAAAAAAATGTGAGACAAGAAGAAGGAAAGCGGAGGAGACGTAGGACAAGAAGAGGAATGGGGTTGTAGGGACAAGAAGAAAAAGAAGAGGACACATGGGACAAGAAGAGGAAGGAGAAGGAGGAGTCGTAAAAAAAAAAGGAAAAGAAAATGTAAGACAAGAAGAAGGAAAGCGGAGGAGACGTAGGACAAGAAGAGGATGGGGTCGTAGGACAAAAAGAAAAAGAACAGGACACATGGTACAAGAAGAGGAAGGAGAAGGAGGAGTCGTAAAAAAATAAGAAAAAAAGAAAATGTAAGACAAGAAGAAGGAAAACAAGGAGACGTAGGACAAGAAGAGGAAGGGGGTCATAGGACAAGAAGAAAAGAAGGACACATGGTACAAGAAGGGAAGGAGAAGGAGGAGTCGTAAAAAAATAAGAAAAAGAAAATGTAAGACAAGAAGAAGGAAAGCGGAGGAGACGTAGGACAAGAAGAGGAAGGGGGTTGTAGGACAACAAGAAAAAGAAGAGGACACATGGTACAAGAAGAGGAAGGAGAAGGAGGAGTCGTAAAAAAATAAGGAAAAGAAAATGTAAGACAAGAAGAAGGAAAGCGGAGGAGACGTAGGACAAGAAGAGGAAGGGGTTGTGGGACAAGAAGAAAAGAAGAGGACACATGGTACAAGAAGAGGAAGGAGAAGGAGGAGTCGTAAAAAAGAAGGAAAAGAAAATGTAAGACAAGAAGAAGGAAATGTAAGACAAGAAGTAGGACAAGAAAAGGAGGACACATGGGACAAGAAGAAGGAAGAAGGGGTCGTAAAAAAGGACAAGTAAAAAAAGAAGAAAGGAAACATGAAGAAAAAGGGACAAGAAGAGGGGGGTCGTAGGACAAGGAAAAAAAAGAAGGGACACATGGTACAAGAAGAGGAAGGAGAAGGAGGAGTCGTAAAAAGAAAGGAAAAGAAAATATAAAGACAAGAAGAAGGAAAGCGGAGGAGACGTAGGACAAGAAGAGGAAGGGGGGTCGTAGGACAAGAAGAAAAAGAAGAGGACACATGGTAAGAAGAGGAAGGAGAAGGAGGAGTCGTAAAAAAGAAAAAAGAAAATGTAAGACAAGAAGAAGGAAAGCGGAGGAGACGTAGGACAAGAAGAGGAAGGGGTCGTAGGACAAGAAGAAAAAAGAAGAGGACACATGGTACAAGAAGAGGAAGGAGAAGGAGTCGTAAAAAAGAAGGAAAAGAAAATGTAAGACAAGAAGAAGGAAAGCGGAGGAGACGTAGGGACAAGAAGAGGAATGGGGTCGTGGGACAAGAAGAAAAAAGAAGAGGACACATGGTACAAGAAGAGGAAGGAGAAGGAGGAGTCGTAAAAAATAAGGAAAGAAAATGTAAGACAAGAATAAGGAAAGCGGAGGAGACGTAGGACAAGAAGAGGAATGGGGTTGTGGGACAAGAAGAAAAAAGAAGAGGACACATGGTACAAGAAGAGGAAGGAGAAGGAGGAGTCGTAAAAATAAGAAAAAAGAAAAAATGTAAGACAAGAAGAAGGAAAGCGGAGGAGACGTAGGACAAGAAGAGGAATGGGGTTGTAGGACAAGAAGAAAAAGAAGAGGACACATGGTACAAGAAGAGGAAGGAGAAGGAGGAGTCGTAAAAAAATAAGAAAAAGAAAATGTAAGACAAGAAGAAGGAAAGCGGAGGAGACGTAGGACAAGAAGAGGATGGGGTTGTGGGACAAGAAGAAAAAGAAGGGACACATGGGACAAGAAGAGGAAGGAGAAGGAGGAGGAGTAAAAAAGAAGGAAAAAAGAAAATGTAAGACAAGAAGAAGGAAAGCGGAGGAGACGTAGGGACAAGAAGAGGAATGGGGTTGTAGGACAAGAAGAAAAAGAAGAGGACACATGGTACAAGAAGAGGAAGGAGAAGGAGGAGTCGTAAAAAAAAGAAGGAAAAAAAATGTAAGAAAAAGAAAAAGCGGAGGAGACGTAGGACAAAGAAGAATGGGGTTGTGGGACAAGAAGAAAAAGAAGTAGGACAACAAGAAGAGGAAGGGGAAGGAGGACGTAAAAAAAAGAAAAAAAAATGTAAGACAAGAAGAAGGACGGAGGAGACGTAGGACAAGAAGGATGGGGTCGTAGGACAAGAAAAAAAAGAAGAGGACACATGGTAAAAAGAAAGGAAAGGAGGAAAAAAAAAGAAAAAAAAAATGTAAGACAAAAGAAGGAAAGCGGAGGAGACGTAGGACAAGAAGAGGATGGGGTCGT
Organism: Acanthosepion pharaonis; assembly: GCA_903632075.3. Taxonomy (NCBI): domain Eukaryota; kingdom Metazoa; phylum Mollusca; class Cephalopoda; order Sepiida; family Sepiidae; genus Acanthosepion; species Acanthosepion pharaonis. The sequence continues at coordinate 140,876 of CAHIKZ030000849.1, read as the reverse complement.
GGACAAGAAGAAAAAGAAGAGGACACATGGGACAAGAAGAGGAAGGAGAAGGAGGAGTCGTAAAAAAAAAATGAAGGAAAAAAATGTAAGACAAGAAGAAGGAAAGGTCGGAGGACAAGACGTACACATGGACAAGAAGAGAAGAAGAAGGGGGTCGTAAAAGACAAGAAGAAAAAAAGAAGACACATGGGACAAGAAGAGGAAGTAGGAGGAGGAGGAATTGTAAAAAAAAGAAAAAAAAGAAAATGTCAGACACGAAGGAAAGCGGAGGAGACGTAGGACAAGATGAAGCGGAAGAATTATTCGTATTTGGACTTCATTAAAATACTTTTTATCGCATACAACTTCGTAAGAATCATGGTCATCAATGCATTCGTATGAGGATTGCTTAGTCAAGTAAATACCCGTTCATTTGCTGATATCAGCTTTTGTCTTACTGTCAGCTGTTATTAACTAATTTTATTCATTTGCTGAAATATCATCTAACGACTGATGTACCTGAATCTCAGCCACCAACTGACACAATGTTTGTTTTAGATGGAGGTGCTCTCCTCCACCGAGTGAAGTGGTTGCCTAGGAGAACATACAGTGACATGGTTTCAGAGTACCTGAGCTACATGAAGGCTAAATACATATCATCAAGCATCATTTTTGATGGTTACAATACAGGCCTGTCCATAAAAGAACATGAACATCAGCGAAGAGCAGCTTAGACTTCTGCTAACATACAAATCAAAGATGACTTCCAAGTTGCTGTTCATCAAGAGTTTTTCCACTCAAATGAGAAGAACAAAGATCAGTTTGTCAAGATGTTATATCATTCTTTGAAAGCAGACGGACATCGGGTGGTCCAAAGTGAGAGATGCCAACATGGACATTGTCTCTGAAACTAGCTACTGAAGGAAATTTAGTGACTTTAATAGATGATGACATCCTTTTTGTTCTTTTACTTTTCCCTTGAAATAGCTGACATCTATATGCATTCCAAGGGAAAGAAGTCTTGGGGAAAGATGAAGCATCCGTATAATCGCAGAGAAGACAAATTTCTACGTTCTGCAAAACCTGCCACTTGTCCACGTATGGGATGGATGTGACTCAATGCCATCTCTATTTGGGCGATGGGAAATGTGATATAATCAGGTTTATTCATAAATCAAAGGAGATCCAGTCTTGTTGCGTTACTTTAGCTGATGTAACTGCTTCTCCTGCCTAAGTTGCAAATTTTTGTCAATATATATGGAGGAAAACCAGGCGATACATCGGACGCCATCAGATACATCAAGTATATGGGGTATGCCGCAGCATCAAAAAAGAAGTTATAGCCTGAAAGACTGTTTTTTTACTGAACAACTCTCAGAAATGGGGAAATAGGAAATGAAAGATGGTACTTTAACCGTAGTTCATACTAATCTATATCCTGCTCATGAGAAACTACTATGAGCGTTGTTAGTGCCAGATTGCGTCCTTGCAGCACAAACATCTGCTCTTGCCGGAAACATGGTCATACATGTTTAACAGCATACATGTGATTATAGGGTCACCGATAGCAACAATATTAGTCTGGCTCTACAAGAAAAAGACAAATAGGAAAACGATGCTAATTTATTTGAACGTCCATTTTGAGTTATATCAGGCTATTTACATTGTTCTGTTTGCTGTTTTGGTGGTCGAGTTGGGAATATTTCAATACTCGTTTATGGTGTCTTATAACCTTTTCTGATGGAGTGATATTTTCTGGGCCTGGTATTTTTGCGATAGTGTTTGAATTAAAGATTTCAAATTCTATAATTTTCTGTTTTTTGTACCAAGGATCACATTTTCAGCAGACATAAAAAAAAAAAGATTTGAAAAGATACACACACTTTTTAAATAAGCACATCCATTGTCAGGGCGAGCCATCAGTTTGCTTAGCAAAACATAACTTTCAGACCTCAAGTTGCCTAGTGGGTCGTAATGAGTTGTTTGTATGCATTTGTTTTCTTCATTCTCTGGTCATACCTTACTTGTAGCACACAAGACCGTCAAGCTTTTTTCGAATATGTCCTGTGTTTTACTGACCAGACTGCCAAGAAAGAAGAGGTCAAAGTGAAGATAAAATTATTTTGCCAATTTGTCACTATTAACATCATTTACAACCAGGAAAAATTTAATGTTCTCACCATCAGTGCTTCTTGAGATATAAAATTTCATTACTTTGTTGTCTAGTCTGCAAAATATTCAGATATCACGTGACCATTTTGAAAGTTCTATACTGCGAGAGCAAGGTCTGAGAGCAACAGATGGGTTGATCAGAAGTATTCTAAAATATTTGTCCGACTGTCTCCTCTCTCTCTCTCTCTCTCTCTCTCTCTCTCTCTCTGCAAACTATTAGGCAAATTCAGTTTGACAGACTAATTACTGGTCTGTAAATTGTGGGTGTTTGGTCAGTATTTCATTTACATATATATCTGGTAGTTCTCTGTTTTGTGTTTTTTTTATGTTATCTGCTGCTATATACATGACTACTGATACATACCAGCTGATAATGGTGAAATACGGCAACGTTTTATTTCAGGTTCATTATTTCAGATTTGGTTTGTAAATCATCTTCCATAACTAAGTTTCTCCAGGTGGTCCAAATGAAGATTTTTCAGTTTTCAAAAGAGGAGACTATAACCTTTCTAAAAGTACCATATTTAGTTTGGTAACATTTTTCCCGGTGAACATTGATATCGACCAAGCTAGAAAGGATATGACACATGAAAGAAAGTTTTATATATATATATATATATATATATACTAATGATAACGCAATACAAAACTGAAGAGCCACTTACGGTAGAGCGTTACAGATTATGTGAGGAAGTATGTAGAGGTTTAGAAAATGAACATTGTACGGATGGGATGACCTAAAGAGGTTAAGGTTGTATTGTTTGAGGAAATATCCACGTGGGAATTTGTTCCACAGAGTAGGTATTTTGGGGGAAAAGCTGTCTGAGTGGAACCTTCTTAACGGGGTTCGACCTCACTGAAACCCTTTGATTGTACCTTCTTCTTTGTAATTTGCATTGTTTTGTATACGCTGGAATTTACTTGTGATCTCATATGTTAATTGATTGATATTGATTGATATTGATCTTTTTCCAACAGCTACCACTGAGCCTTAGTTTAGAAAAAATAAGTTACTTGTTCAGGAAGATCAACAAATTTGTGCATCCCTGATATTTAATAAAATTTGCTTTTGTTTTATTTTAATAAAATGGTTTTGGTTTAATATCTCACTGTGTACCTCTCGTTATTTTTAAGGTGCGCCTTGTTGTCGCTTGATCTTCATTCTCCCCAATTTCTTTTAACCGGCCCCACAAAAATATACAATAATGGTCCCTCCCCTCACACACACACACACACACACACACACACCATTGTTTCATAAGCTAGACAAGTAGTGAGATCAACTCTAAGGCTGATCTAAGATTTTACAAGTTTGTCCATGTCACTGAAGGTTCTTCTCATCCCAGCGACGGGTAAATAGCAGGACAGACCGGGTTCTTATAGACTTGGATGGCAACTGGTGTACCGCAGAAAGAAATGGCATCCTACTGCGGGAAAAAATCTGCTTCGTCATGACAGACATGTATCGAAAGATACATGATCGCCTAAGCATGTATCACGCATGGCACGTAACTGACTGATAACTTGGTAACATGGAAGGCAATTTAAAAAACAAACAAAAAAACATATCCTCTTCTTTTATACAACTTCAGGGATCACGTGGTGACCCTGTCACATGCTCATATAACTATAATGGTCAATAAAGATAATAAGCTTTTTGTTTAGTAAGAATTTCAACAACACAAAGTAAGTACACTGCTCCTTCCTCGCCTGATCAACAGTCAAATTTCTTCACAGTTTATTCTGCAATTATGTTCAGCAGAATTTAGTTACAGTTTCTTGGATAGAGTACTTTAAACCGTAGTTTAAGAAGGCCAGTACGTTAAAATCTTCTGTCTCGATTACCCATAATTTCATGCTAGCACAGCCATCGATTGCTTCCAAACTGTTCCATCTAGCCAATTCCTCTAGCAAGGTTTGGGTCAGCAAATATTGTTTTCGGGCCTTTCCTCAATGGTGCCGTAGACTGGGATCATCTCCCTAGTCCGATATGATCAGGGTCGCCTACTTAACAACTCGATCATGGCAGTATTCGAACCCGAGTCCTATGGTCAGAATACTAACGTTCAGCTATAAATACCTCAGTTCCAAGTGGCTAACTAAACATCGACTTCCTGATCTTCTCTAAATGCCAGTCAACTCATCTTTAACTCTTTTCTTCAGAACCTTGTCGACATGTCTATCTGTCCATCTCTTCATTAGTCAATTTCACGTTCTGTCTCCATGTCAGCGTAAACATCTCTCTAATAAAAGAAAAAAAAAGAAAGAAAAAAAAAAAGAAGAAACAACTTAGGTTTGCAAATTCGTTTGGATCAGATGCCGTCCGTTCGTTTGTCTGTTCGCTTCTCAGTAGTCAATTTCTCACGCTAAGTCTCTGACCATCTGACCTTTCACCCCATATCCCTACCGCAGTCCTCATCCGATTACCTCTCTGCCTTTTCCTTTCTTGATTTCATCATCGAAATATGTAACAATAGCGTCTCCCCGAGAACAAACCGGAAGAATGATTTCCTCTTCTTGTCGCAAGACTAACACTGACATCGCTGTAGCTGACGACGTCTGTATTCCCCTATAAATATCAAGGAATGGTAAGAGGATTTTACAAGTCTATTAACACGTGTACACAGAAAAACTATCAATAATTTGGTATGTTAATAACTATCTGGTTTTATACATCTGAAATCTACTTGACCGATAAAATAGTCACGAGTTTTCACGTTACGTTCAGAGATCGAGGGAGAATTATTTAGACACTTGCAAAAGATTTTTTAATACATTTCCGATGATTAAATTGAATTTTATTTGATGTAAAATTAACGATTACTATGAGAACAGCATCTTATACGTTAAATATTAAATGCAAAACCATGAAATAACAGTGGAAAAAGTACAAGGAAACTGTGAAAAATAAAACCCAAATTAATAAAATCTATCTAGATAAATAAACAGCAAATTCTCTCTGCCCGTCCGTGTGTCTGAATCTTCTTTAAATAGGGCCATACTTATTCTACGTAGATATACCCTTTTGTAATCAGAATGAAAATCTGTCTTTCATCTGGTGCTTAAACATCCAGCATTGGGATTTCTGTCTGGATGTGAAGGGAACAGTTAAAAATTCAAATTTTAAAGTAAGTGAAAAAATGAGTGATTTTAAAAGTTTTTAATTTATATTGAGTTTAAAGTAACAGAAAAACTTTGTGAATTTATATGTTTTGTGTTAAATTAGGGTTCAAAATATCTCCAAAACTTTGTGAATTTTGGAAATCAATTTTATATTTTCAAAATGCCAAAGAATCAGAATTAAAATGAAAGGTTTCGTGGAGTGAGGTTTTAAAGTTCCACAGAATTTGACTTGAAGAACTCAGCTCAGTTGAAGATCCACGGAGTTTGTGATTTGAAGAACTCAATTTTCGGCTTGAATTAGAATTTTGGCTTAAATCGGAGTTTCGGCTTAAATCTGTCTTTTGGTCAGAATTGGACTTATAGCACGAATCAGTGTTAAAGTGAGGTTTTGAAGTTCCGTGGAATGAATTGAAGAATTCAAAGTTAATTCTTCAAAATTATCATTGCTATTTTCTCATCTGGACCAGAGGCCCTTTGGGTCACAGACCCAATTAGCCCTCCACAGGAGCTAGCTTAAAAGTCCGTACGGGCAGCGGCTTTAAGCTAGTACATAAATAAAATAAACAAGAACATTTGTAGAGGAAGTGGATTACTTCCCTTAGACATGTAGCCTCATGACCAGGGTATCTAGGTATTATTACAAATAGTAGTATGCTTTCAAAATTCTTTCTTTTTTTTCCATTTTTCTGTTCCTTGAACAGCTGCTGCCCAGCCTGTAAGTAAATTTGTCACAAAGTATTTACCCGCACATACAGTGGCACACTTACTCACTGTTCACCTCACAAAATTGTAATTTTTTAAAGAATATATTGTTTTTATTTTAAACATGAATTTTAATGAATTGCATTACCGAAGTTTTAGCAACTTCAAGCCTGCTCAGTACCTAGATGGGTATTCTTTTTATCACGCCCTAAGGGTCCCCAAGAAGAAGAAGAAGTTGACAGTAAAGTAAGATGCCGGAAGTGTGGTGAGAAGTGCGAGAGAAGAGACTATTAAACTAGAACTTACACTAACTTTTAACAATTTCAAAAGTAAAGTGACGAGACCTAGCTAATAATCTGTTACTACGCTTAAATTGATGAAGCCAAAGTACAAAGAGGAAAAGCTCATTATAGCAATTGCCATGAAAATATTTAGAGAAAAAGTACAGGGAAGCTAAATTACGGCGGTGGGCCAAAATTTAAATATCTCTGTCAGTAGCATTGGATCGATTATTCTGAAGTGGAAGATGTGTGGTACCACCAACAACCTTCTTCAAATTAGTGCTCCGCTGAAATTCAAGGCGAATGAAAAGTAATTCGAAAGTAAATTGATGGTGATTTAACAGCAGCTGAAACACCAGATGCTAAAACTATTTGTAGTAATGAACTGAGGGGGAATGATTTAAAATTTGTTGGAATTAAATGTAGAAAAAGAACTCATTAAGAAAGTTAATTAATTTCGAGAAAATAGATGAGTTGAAGTGTTCTTAAGTAATTGAACCCAAATATAACTCAGAAACTTCGTACAGTTGGGTACAGCCTTGTGACATTCGTTACACTCGCCAAGGTAAAAATAATGACAAGTAATTTTGGCCGAAATAAAAAGAAATACTCTAAAAACCATTGAGACTAAGTTACTTACGTGAAGACCTGTCCATCGGATTAGTGTGGTTTCTTTGACAGACCCATTTGTCAAAACAAATACTGAAGTGGCTAAGAGTCATGTTAAATTGTTAGATTATACTAATATATCATTAGTGACAAGCCTGAAGGTTGTGTTCCCATATAAATAACACGAGCCAATTAAAGTGGACAATCCATTAATAACCAACAGAGAAAAGAGACTGAGAAGATAGTCGCGCCTCTCCTGGGAAAGAAATGGAAAACAGGCATAAGAAGAAATGGACAGACTAACAGTTGTAGGAAGCCAGAGTTTCTCTTACGTAAACTAACCGACAGGGGCTACCGTTAGTCTATCCTCGGTGTATTTTCGCCTATTTTGATGAATGGTTGTTCCCTCAAGAGGGATGCACTTGCCTTGAATGCCTATTTTGATTCAGGTTCACCCTGGTAGGACTCATATACGCGGAACATTAGTAAAGATGCTGGAAAAATGGTCGGTTCCTTGTACCTGTCCAGTAAATACCTGACACGGCCTGCTATGCTCTATCTTAACAAAAGTTATATAAGACCAGCGTATTCATTCTGTATCTCTGCTGGAGCTGTCCCATCCTTATTTGATAGAGTTCAGAAGCGTCGTCGTGGTCTTGTGGGGATTGTACGCTTTTTCCACTCTACAACCTTTATCCCATAGACAAATCGTCGCAAGCCTTTCCTTACTTAACCGCTATTTCCACGACAAATGTCCTGACGAGTTTCTTTAGACCCACGGGTTCTGACTTTCACTGCTAAGAACCGCCATGTACACAGGAAAGAATTAACCTCACCCTTTTTGTATTCCGTTACTAAAATGTTCCTTTCGGACAGTCTCTTCACAAAAATTGCTACTTCATGGAACTGACTCCCGAGAGGATGCTTCCCTGATCGCTACAGTCTGATCGCTGAAGTCTAGAGTTAAAGCTTATCTTTTCTACATATCCTCATAAACTGCACTTCTTACATTCTCCTCTTACGCTCATACAACAACCTCATTCATTAACGATCTACCTTGAGTGGCTCATGAACCTTATATTAGATGGACAATTAGTAAAAAACGTTTCTGGCGCGCGATTATAGGTTCAGATCACTGCATACCGCTGTCGATTTTTAAAATTGGGGAAAGATGTACTCAACAACCAAAAGGAATTACATTTTATTAAGATTTTAAAATCCAAACTGGCCATACTTATTTCAAAACATCAATAAATCTCGAAAATCTGTCATTTTCAAAATCAAAACATTAACCTAAAAACGCGGATTGTTTTCTTAAATAGCCTCGTCAGCTCTAGACTTTCATATTGATGTCATTCATGGCGCCAAATTTGTTCGGAAATATCTAAACTGTCAGCTTTCTCAGATGAATGGTTAAAATAGCTTCGAGCGAATGAATCCTGTAGGTCTTAGTGAGGACCATTCTTCTTCGAACCTCGTGGACAGATTCTACAGAATAATAAACAAAATCTGTACCAAATAACAGAAACCACATCACTTGAAGATTTTCAACACCAGCAACAACTAAAATGGATATAACATGTAACTCGAAGAGAAGCTAATGGCATAATCAAGATGTTGACTTTCCACGCTACTTCAAAAGTTAGGAAGGAAACCCGCAACAATACTGGAAGGAATTATAACAGTAGACTTAAGAAACCTATTTTCCTAAAAAAATTGTTTTACGAGAAATTATAAATTTCAACTAAAAGTAGCACTGGCTTCTCAGTTTATGAATGTCAAATGTTTCCTTATAAGGAAACGGCTAATATTACCATTATCATTAGTTTTGCGTGACGCGTGGCTGGCTCGAGCATGTGATGTTTCAATCCTAAGCGTGGGACTTCTTCAGATCTTCTAAACACAGCATAGGTAGAGGAATCCTGGATGTCTCCGAGCGAGTAGTCAGGACACAATTCCGTCAGTTATCTATACGGTTGAATTTCGTTGACCGGGATCATTCCGGTCGGCATTCTCAGATTAATTTCGTTTCTGAACATTTAAAGAAGCCTAAGAATTTTCGAAATAACCTTATTTCATTGGACGAGAAGAACGATTAACTTTATTTTATCACAGCTATGTTCGGGAATATATGAAAAAAAGATGGATGCCCCTATGATCGAAAAAAAAAAAAAAATAAAATAAAAAAAGGCTAGAGTGTATCCATAGAAGTAGAAGTATTATAATTTGGAGGTGTTTCTCTTTCACTCGTACGGTGGAACTTCACGGACGAAGAGAGCGATATATCAGAACATTTTGGAAGTTAATTTGTTCTGTTTGATGCAGCAGTTGGCGCTTGAAACAGGTTGAATATTTCAAGAATATAACGACCCGATTCATACAGCTGAAGTAACTCACGAATGGTTCCTTTATAATAGAGTTTCTTCAGTGACCTAATGAATCTCTTGACTTGAATCCAATTGAAAATTTATGGCGAAGCTTGAAATATCGAAATCACGAAAGGAACCTCAGTGGCATTAAATATTTGGAGGCCGTTTGCAAGGGAGTGTAAGCATAGATTTTAAAGAAATGTTGCAAGGGAGTTTGTGAGGGCCTACGGAAAATGTCTTCGAGCAGTAATTGCTATGTCGATGTAACTAAAAAGCAAAATACGAAACCGGAGTATTCGAAGACTTCTTTTCAACTGTTGTTTTTGTTTACATTTTTATTCAACATTGCACTCTGAAAATATTTTTCTAGTAATTGCAGATTTTATATAAAAATTCTTATTTTTGTTGCCATATTTATCACAATATTTTGGCCGTTATACGCTCCGGCCTTCTTCAGGTGGATGTCGAACTGAACCCTTTATTTCGCTCGCTGGAATAGACTGTTTTAATTCCACGTGCCATGTCTAATTGATGTCAAGTTATCTCCTGTTAATTCCCCTCACCAAGTTCTCCACCGACTTAACCAGATATTGAACTCATACTCTTTGGGTCCTGTCACTGGATCTAACGCCTGTATCCACTGTGCTTTATTCCTATATAACAATATTCCACTAGAGACAAAACAAGGACGTCTGTGGATGTAGTCCTTGCTTTGGTGTTGACACCAAGTTCACAATGGATTCAATCAGTTAAATGCCATACTTGATACACACTTGGGCGATCATGTCTCTTTCAGTTCATGACTGTCTAAGCAGAAGATTTTCCCATAGTAGGTTGCTATTTCTTTCTGCAGTAGACATGTTGTCACCCAATGCTACAGGACCCAGTCTGTCGTGATATTCAACAGATAGCCAAAGGAAGAAGAGATAAAGACAGTAAAGTGCCATATGTGATACACACTTAAGCGTCATGTGTCTTTCAATTCATGACTGTCTAAACAGAAGATTTTCCCACAGTAGGTTGCCATTTCTTTCTGCAGTAGACTGGTTACCAACCAAGTCTCTAGGACCCAGTAAGTACTGATATTCAACCTATTGCTTGGGTGAAGTGATGGATTCTTATCATTCCCACGCGCATTTGTGCGTAAGTGAATGTAACGAACTCGACTGAAATTCGAACTCGGCTCTCATTCCGATATCCATTACAACACAAAATAATGGATTTAACTTTTCATATTCCAGTAGACACAAAGCAAGAACTTACGTGGATAGAGTTTCTTATTTTGTGAAAACCACCGTATTTTACGTTTCCTATTGTCATGCAAAACTCATTTTTCATCACCCGTAACAATGGGAAGCAAAAATGAGAGGTTGGCATTCCTGCTGCAGATGTTGGGACGTTATTTTCAGTTCTTAAATGAAAGCTCACGAGGAACCTAAGTTCCTTCTTAGCGGGTTTTCCCACTTGAACTCTGAAATACGCTGTAAACGACGCATTGTCGGATAAAAGATATGATAAACTAATTCCAGTGGCAATTTCCTTATATTCAACTTTTGGTTTTTCCTTAGTTGATTCGAAAATTATAACATAAATATGTTATAAATTCACTACAAAAATAGCCATTTTGTTTCAACACTTCTTGTTTCACTTGATAAGACACCAGAAGTGTTGAAACAAAATGGCTATTTTTGTAGTGAATTTATAACATATTTATGTTATAATTTTCGAATAAATTATACACACACACACACGCACACACACATACATATATATATATATATATATATATATATATATATATATAAGTGGACATTGAAGTCAACAACCAGAAGCGACAGTTTGTTTCATGCTAACCGCAATCGTCAGCCCATACGCTCTGTTTCTGATATTGAGCACTTTAACCCATAAATATAGCATGCCTTAAAACTATATTTTATCATATGCGTGTGTGTATGTGTTGGTGTGTGCGTGCGTGACACTTGTCTATGTCACCAAAAGAGTCTACTATATAGACATGGCCAAATAGCTTTTCTCAGTCTACTGAACTCTTCTGATGACGTATTAAAAATGGACTTTATTTTTGTTATTTTAAATTTAACGTCGCAATTTAATGTACAAATTATGGCAACAGTACACTGGATAATTTCGTCTTCTCTTACTTATGGAAATGATCTCAAACAAGATAACGTATGTTTACATGTGCGATGTAATAGGTAAAGAAGTAGTGTAGCTGTGTCAATGTAACAGATACAGTGTTATGGTGACCTATCTACATTAGAATGAACTCTTCCTCTTTCAAAAATACTAACCTGCGAGACTTCCTATGGAGGTAGTCGACACTCAATCTCTGACTGTGTGCGACTTCTGTCGAAGTCTCTGCTTTGGCAGAGAGGAACCCGAACGAGGCTTTGCCGAAGGGCAGAGTTTCGTCCGGGGTGGTAGACAGATCCCGAACCCGCTTATGCGGGTTCTAAAGGGATATTTTTTCCGAGCCTACGGGCTCGGAGAAACCCACGTTAAACTCGGCCTTGTGCCACATACATTCCTCGTGGGGGGGGGTTAAATATCGGCAGTCGACACGCAGTCTCTGACTGTGTGCGACTTCTGTCGAACTCTCTACTTTGGCAGAGAGGAACCCGAACGAGGCTTTGCCGAAGGGCAGAGTTTCGTTCGGGGTGGTAGACAGGCCCTAAATCCGTTTATGTGGGTTCTAAGGGAATATTTTTGGCCGAGCCTACGAGCTCGGAGAACCCACGGCAAACTCGGCCTTGTGCTACATGCATCCCTCGTGGAGGGTGGGGATATAACAATGGAAACGCAGTGTAATTTGACAGTTCGGACGGACACTTCTATCTGCTGACTAATAACACTCTTATTTTGTATATATGTTCTGTTATTTCAATACACTTGTTCAATCTACCTTCTTCTTTCCGTGTCTTTCTTTCTGGCTCCTAACAGGCCACAATATACAGCCGTGGGACTTGAGCAAGATTTAATACCATTTGGCTGCGAAATGATTGTTGGGGATGGAACGATGGGGCTTATTAACCTTAAAATGTTAACTTCTTTTCTTTTTGTTTTTTTTCCTTGGTTAAAAGTAATTATGGTATAATGGTCAACAGCACGTGAAGACTGTAGGTACCAACAGGGGATGCAAGAACAGGATTCCTGGTGACTGACTAACAATCCAATAAAGGAGATTATTACATCAAACAACATGCTAACTAAACGCTGGTCACTTTCAACCTATCAGTCACCGTCTGTACAGCATACACAGAATTCCATGGTTTTCTACTCAGCAACCATTAATGACACTACGGCATCGATTAACTTACTTCGACTGGACCGGAAAATATCAGCACTTGAGCATGGAAGACTGGGAATGCAACGCCTGGTCAGATGAATCACTTTTTCACCATTTTTTTTTTTTTTGGCAGATGATCAAGCTCGTGCGGGAAGGAGACATCATGAGGTTATGAATAAAACCTATCAGCATGGTGTTGCGCAAACTAGTGGTGGCAGTGAAATAGCGTGGAGTACTTTCTGTTGGAGTTCGCAAGGACACTAGAGTTTGTCTTGAGAGGAATGACATTTTTATGCTAGTCATATGTTCTTCTAGCAACCCAACTGTTCTCCTATTTACCCATAGCTCAGGAACGTGAGGGGATCTGGATTCATACCTTTCTTATGAGCGTTAGTACGAACTGTGTGTGTGAGTGTAAGGGGATAATTTTGATGTAAATTGTGTGTAAAATGGATAGCAGAATGGGTCGTAAAGAATGAAAAGTTACTTAAAACTACGAAGGACAGGAAGTTGTGGAGAGCCATGACAACCCACATCCTAAGCATATAAAAGAAGAAGGTATGAAAAGGAGAAAGAAAGTAACAGGAAAAATAGACTGTTTGTATTAAAGAAAGAGAAGAGGGTCGTAGAAGGAAATGCGGATGTATGTGTAAAATTAGTGAAAGAATGTGTTTATTAATTACCCGGTTATTATAATCACAGATCATATCAAACGGTTATTGTATATTAAGATCAGTGGGCTCCAAACTCTGATTGTTACTATAGAAATGCATTGTAAATTATTTTTATTCTAGAAATGCATTTTAAAGGATTTTACTATAGAAATGCATCGAAAATCAGAATTTATTTTTTAATGTTATTTTTTAAGGTTTATCAACCCTTGTGAGTTATTTACAGTCAAAGCGTATTTTGAATTGTAAGAATGTATTTTTGGCGTATAGATACTGCATTAACAATTTCTTGAAAATAAGATTTTTCCAGATTAAAGTCATATTATTTAATCCATAGTTGAGAGGAGATGGATTCATAGCTTTCGCAAGGGTATTTATGCGTAAGTGAATATAATGAACCATACTGGAAATCGAAATCGCTTCTCCCAGTTTTTATTCTGAGTCGCTATTCATTACCCTACATGCACGCCTTGAAAATCAGGAAATGGATTCTCTGGGGTCGGTAAATAAGTTAAGCGTTATTAACTAAATTTTCTTTTATGTGCTATGTTCTTTAAGGACATGGATGATCATGGCTCTTCACAACTTCTTATATGTTGTTGTTTTAATTAAATTTAGACGCTTTTCCATTCGTTCCTATCTTTGTTCCGTCCTTTGTCCGCACCAACTCGTTACTCAATGATTCACCCTTCTCTTGCTCTCAATATGTTCTCGGTGTGTTAAATTATTTAAACTATTGTGTTACAGAACTTTCAGTTGTCTGATTCTTATTATAAGTGCCTTTATGGTCCCTATTTTCTTTTAAACTTCCTCATTGCTCACATGTTCCGTTCATAGTATTCTTAGTATTCCTCTATAGAATCAATGTCACTTCTAGTCTTTTCTTTATCTGCGAGAATATTGCCTTGCTTTCATGCTGTATCAGAGATTAGATATTACATATCAGTCCAACTTTTTTTTTTCGCCTCACAATATTTTCCCATCTCTTAATAATTTGCTTAGTTTCTAGAAGGCACCTTTAGCTATTCCTATGCACTTACGGATTTCTGAGCTACCGTTAACGTCGTCTGTTACTGTGACTAGATAGTCAAGTTTAGTTGTCTTTGATTTGACATACCCAATAAATAGTTTACATCTTGGATATTTCCTTTACTACCTTGTATTAGATTTCTTTCAGTTTTCTTTCTGAGCCTGCTATTATCACAGTGTCATCTTATGTTGTTAGGATTATACCCGTTTATAATAAATCCTGGTAGAATTTTAAAAGTTTTTTTTTAAAATTTTTTTATTGTCTTGTTGTATAGGTTAAATAAATCAGATGAGAAAAGATATAATTGTCGGACACCTCTTTCTATTTTTTGGTCTGTTCACTAAACTTGATCTATGAGCATACAGATAAAAGTTACGTGTTATATCTTCCTACTTTATTTAAAACGATTATAATCTAAATTCCAGGTATATTTTTATAATGTAATAATATTTATAACAATGATTTTACATTTTTTAATTTGTAACAATGAATTCAAATAATTGCGATTTTAATACAGTGGGTTTACTGTAACTATTCACACTATTTACATCGTTCGGAATGTTGTCCTCATCTTTATTGTCTCCAAAGACACATGGTCGAGTGAATAAAAGCGTTGGTTGAGTAATCCAACAAGTGACTTGACCCAAAGAGTTGTGAGTTCAATAGCTGAAAAAACTTAGAGTTGAGTTACTAAAAGGAGTTAACTGAAATTGAAATTAAAAAAAAAAGGCATGGCACGTGGAATTAGAAAAAATCTACCGCTGTGGACTAAATACAGGGTTCGGTTCGAAATTCCAAAGTATATCACCTGAAGATGATCGGAGCGTCCAACGACCGAAAGAGCGTGAATGTAATAGTAAAGATGAGGACAACAGTCCGAACGATGTAAATAGTGTGAATAGTTACAATGCCTCATGTCAGAAATATAGACAAATACGGTTTATTGTTATCTAAAAGATAATGTTGTCAGAAGCAGGTTCTTCTGTGCATTTTCTTTTTAAAAATGTTTTCTATATCAAAAGACTTTCAATGGTTGTAGTTGTTAATTTGTTCTGGACCTTTAAATAACAACTAAAATAAATAAATAAACCCGTGACTGCCGCGTCATAGTCACGTGAGAATTACAATGATGTTAACTGACTGATTTTTTTCTTTTTTTAATTGTAATGTGTCATTTCCCTAAACGGGAAATTCTTGTAATTATCCGAGTTCATAGATGAACGAGTTTTTCCATTTTCATTGTTTTTTTTTTATTTTATTTTATTTTTTTTTTTATTCCAACGCCCGATGTCGATAGGTTTTCGTTAAACTAAGCAGTGTAAGTCGGAAATTGAAACAATCCGAAAAGTAACCCCCCGACAAGATTTTAACTCGCGTCTTGTATTCTGGGGTCACTTCCAGCCTTTGCAAATTTGGTCACGACTTCTTTAACTGAAGTAGCTGAAAAGCAACAATAAATATTGGGATTTCTTTTCAATTCGGAACTTATTCATAGATTAGCCATTCGATTTTCCTTATTAGGTAGATACTTACTGCTATATAGGAATAAAGTATCACTGACGACACTTGAGTTTGAACACAGGTCGCCAGTGAACAAACACAGGCGATCCCATTATTGAATTAAGTAGACCACGTGACCATTGAAGAAATGCATAAGTAGAAAGTAGCGTGACGTCTAAGCGATCACTATTTTTATTTTCGTAATTGTATTTGTGTTTGAATGAGTGTATGGGATGTATGAATGTTTTATATTTTTAAAGTCCCGCATTTATTTCGTTTAGTTAACTGATGTTTCTGCCACATTTAGAGTTGTTAGATTACTAACACTATTTTGTTTAGTTTCTTGTATATAGTTTTTTTGTACGCGTACTGTAAATACTCATTGAGGCTGTTAGATTTTTAAATTGTTATTTTATTCCTCTCCCTCCACAGACGAGGAATTATACATATAGGGACTAGTTAGGACTTCATAGTGTTTCTGAGGCATTATGGTGGATGAGGTAAGAATATGTTATAAAATAAAATAAGACATATCTCGGCTGATTTGCAGGCAAATAAACTAACATACTCAAGAGCAAGAGCCGGATGTGAACGGGACAAGGCCCCGTCACAAAATAACCATTATCGTCGTTCACGCATACGCCCGACGCACGAGTTCCAGTCAAAAAATAAAATAATATTTTAAAGTGCTCCTATTTCTCGACCAATAAAAATGCTTCCCTCCTAATTATACTCGCGTCGTTTTTCGAGCCTGTTAAGCCATAAAACCGCCATAAAAGGGGGTCACACGGGGAAGCACCAGGCAGTCAACAGGAGGCCAGGGAAGAGATGTCACGGTCAGTCTGGGCAGTCAGCAGGAGGAGCGCCACGCCAACCAGTGAGAACTACTATGAGAGATCAACCTAGTACGGAGGCCTATACCACACGGTAGCTGTCCCAAACCCACACGTTCCTATTGAAATAAATCACGTAAATCTTTTTCTGCTGTTGTCGTATTTCTTTCTTGCAACTATACGCTTCTCTATAACAAATAGTAAGTAAGAATGCGTTGTTTTGGTAGAAGGAATATTGTTTGTGTGATTGGGTCAGTGTCTGTGGCTAGCTAAGTTTAACGTTACGACAGAAGAAGACCGTCCTTTTCCCCCCATTCCACATTTTGGCCTTGTGCCACATTTGTACTTTCATGCACAATAAACATTATGACTATTTCTAGTCTATCCTCTATTACTATACGGATCGCTATTCTCTACTCTATTCACTATACTATTTCTCTATTCAGATCACTATACGGTGGTTACTATTCGAGCGAGTATTATCGAGCAAGTACTATTTGTACGCGTGATATTCGAAGGCGTCTGACACCAGTAGTGTTCAACGGCGTATTATAGTTGTATCTGCGATTACAAAATCTCTACTACAACGAGCATTATGAAAGTGACAACGAGTATTCGTTCGCATCAGAAAAGTGGTAACAAGTGTTCGTTGACATCACAAAACTTACTAAGGTTCGTTTCTTACAAGGCAACAATTGTGAACATTTCGAATTCTCAATAAATAAATGAGATTATTAACCATCACGCTACATTAAGTTGATTGTACTTTTTGGTATATATATCTAGCGTATTGGTTAAGTTTAGTTTGGTTTGGTTTATTTTTCGGTATGTCAACTTTTATTAGAAAGGTAGACATATGTTTAGTTTAAACGATAGACATTTAGGAGGCTTTAGAAGAAAGGCAGTCCCAGTTGGTATAATAGAATCATTGTAAATCACACGATCCTTTCTTTAACTGCATAGTATTTGCTTCGCCAGGTCTACATACATTTTCGAATTCAGAAAAAAAATGTACAGAAGATGCTGCTTCTAACGACATTATCTTTTAGATAACAGTAAACCGTATTTGTCTAGATTTCTGACATGAGGCATTGTAACTATTCACATCGTTCGGACTGTTGTCCTCACCTTTATTGCCATATTCACGACGTTTCGTCCATTGGACGCTCCGACCATCTTCGAATGATATACATTTGGATCGGTTGCCAAACAGTCCAGTATGGTGTGATATTTAACCCATAGCTATGGCGAGAGAGAGATTCATATCTTTCCTAAGAGTATTTGAACGTAAGTCAATGTAAAAAAAAAACTCGAGAGGAATTTGAACTAGACTCATTCCGAGCCATTACACCATTTGCACGTCCAGTTTAAATTTAAGTTAGTCTAAAACAAGGTCCCTGAGTGAGCACTCAGCGTAAATTGATTTGTTTCTTTTTATGATTTATCAACCCTTAGTAGGATATTTAAAGCCGAAGCATTTTTAGATTGTAAGAAGAATTACCTTTTTTTTTTTGCGAATGAATTAATAATGTCTTTAGAATAATAATGATGATAATCTTATTATTTATCCTATTGGTATTTGCGCGTAAGTGAATGTAATGGACCCAACTGGACCTCGGCTTTCCGATTTCTCAATCTGAGCCGTTATCTATGACACCATCCGCACATCCACTGTGAGTCGAACTAAAATGTAATGCATACGATCCACACTAAGTTTTCACTATATGTGAACTATTTTCTTTTAAATCTTTTATCTCTTTGCGGTATACACTCGCAATTCAATGATTCTCAACTAGGAAAAAAATCCTACCACCGAGAAGAGGTGTGAAATTTCAGGTTTCCCGTATGGCATGGATTGAGACCACAGATTCAAAGTGTTAGAATATCGATCTTTCTACAAATTGCAATTCTACAATGCACCATCTTTAGTAAGACATTTTTTAGAAGTGTGGAAAGACTTTGAGATATGGGTAAAAAGACTACACGGACAACAAGCATTTGGAGAACCACTACCCTAGGTCATTACTAAGCGGAAATATATTCGGCGAACGACTCAGGAAAAGAGGCCTTTATTAAGGATCGAACTATAAAGATGACAATACATTATTCACCGACGTTATTCAGCAACGATCCTAAGTATATCGTAGATTTGTAGCGAAAGTTCCATGTAAAGTCATGACTAAATAGCAAGATCAAAATAGTTTTATTACTAATGTGAGATCATCACCATATATGGTAGAACTTTTAGGTTTTACCATAAAGCAAAAGCTTCAAGCGTCCACTTATTTTGAAAAAACAAAAACTGAATTTAAAAAAAAAAAGGAAAACCAGTTTTAATATTCTGTATCCATTTATCATGTGTTGGGGCAGAGGAAAATAAAAATTAAAAAACAACGGTAGACACTATTATGCATGAGTGTAACTGCATGTTGCTCCTTTTTCAAGTTGGGCAAGAAAGCATCAAAAGAGATGATGATTGATGAAGCCTGTGGCGATGATTCAGTTTCAAGTGATAGATCTTGTGAATGGTTTGCCGACTTCAAGAAAGCCAAATTTGACTTGGAAAATAAATATCGCAGTAGTAGATAAGAATTTAGAAGCAATCACTTAGTACTTTTGGATGATGACCAAGAGATGGCTGAAAAACACGGTGCCGATCACCGATTAGTTATTGTAACAGAGCAGTGCATGAAAAGTGGTTAGTAAGTTCAGATATTCAGAGACTTAATAATTCTGAGCGAAAGAGTAGAGATATTAGAAAATATGAGAGAGTGGTTAATCGGATTGGAGTCTGAGTGGGGGGAGTCCGGTTTAAATATAAACCCATTAAATACGTATAAAGAGGACGTCGGAAGAATTTGAACTCAAATTAAACTAAGTAAGATTCAGCATAACGGACACCACCGGCCCAACTTCACCACCCCAAGTTAACCTGACATGACTAATGAGTTTACCAAAGTTCGTGGGATTTTCAGCAACTTTAGGGTTTGTTTGTTTAGTAACCTATCGAGCATAGTCCTGTTGATTTGAATGGAAACTTTGGAAATCTAGGACAATTGAAAAAGCACTTTGTGGTATTGTTATCTGGGTTATTTAAAAAACAACAAAAAAACAAAAACGGATGCTCTTTATGCGAGAAGCTAAATAATCATATCCATTCCAGGATGAAGTCGATATAAACGAAATACGCACGCGCAGAAATTAGTCATAAGTAATCGTTAGAGCATGTGCCTCGGTGCCGAACCCCTACGGAGAAAACCTGCCATGACGTAAAAAAAAAAAAAAAAAAAAATCGCAGTAGAACTCAATTGCTGCTAAGACGTTAACACTTCCGCATTTCGTAACAAACAGACGTCTCTCAGTGTCTCAAGGGTAGAAAAGAAGTGATTTAGACGAAATCGTTGAGAGTTTTAAATTTCACATTTAAATAAATTATTCATTATTTTTAACAGTCACGTTCAGATTTTTTTTTTAAACAATAACGACCAGAGCAACAAAAGTTGCCTGTCATATCTGGCAGGTACGCAACGAAATCCACTAAAAACACGAATTCCGGTGACGGAAACGAAGCAGCGAAATTGATTGCACCTAACTTCTTATTCCCTAGACAGGTGTGTTGTATTTTGTGATCAGTATTAGTATGAATCATGTCTGGTGGTTACAGTCAGAGATTCGATTATAGTATAGCGAAGATTCAATAAGTGAGGAAAATGACATCTAATTGTATTCTATTTTTGATACTTGACTTGCGTGTGGAAGTTTTTTTTTTTTTTTTACTGGACATGAAAAGTTAGTTCGCAACGATAATTCGCCACGCTGCAGCATTAAAGGTAAAACTTTTTTTTGAGGGGGGGATGCTATGTGATATGAAAAGCGGATTGTATTATGAATTACTGGAGAGTGGTGCAACCGAGATCGCAAAGCGTTACAACTGTTACCTTTGAATGTTGCACGCTCCATTTGAAGAGGGGGAAAAGCCACTTAGAGAAGTGTGAAGATCGAAAGTCATAACTCTTCTATGATGCCCCCCCCTCCAATATCCACATAATGGAATTAAGGATGGGAGATTCTTCTTCGAGATGCATATTTACTAGACTTGGCGCTACTGTTTCAACTTACGAGGCCAAAAATTTCAAGTTATTTAAAATTTAATGGACAATTTTTTTGGCTTCACGCCAGAGTCACTTTTATTAATATGGAATTCGAAAGCTTTCAGCTAAGTTTGGGTAAGATCATAGAAAGCTAAGGGAAATTATTTTGATAAATATATGTACTAGCTAATTTGAATAAAAAACACAGGAGACTTCCCTAAACATTGTTTTATGTATGTATTCGCAACGCTAAGCAAAGGTTTCCCATAAAAATCATGTGATTTTTTTTTTTTTACTAAACTTAGCCACGAACCATGGGTACCCAATGAGGATCTTTAAGTAGTAACGGTCTACAAAATTAGCTTCCTAACTACAACTTTGCAACGATTGTGTGTGTGTGTATATATATATATTATATATATATATATATGTGTGTGTGTGAAAACACCCAGCGAACTACAGCAGCAATTATCAGAGATGTTAGCTTGTTAACCATTACACTACACTGAGACGCAGTTCAATATTTTTTTTTCAGTTGCGCACTACTGTGTTCCAGTCAACAGATTTAAGTAACAATAAAACCCTTTACAGTGTTTTTTTTTTTTTTTTTTTGACCATCGTATCATTATGAAGACGAGGAGGCGGGTACGCCACACTCAAGTGTTTAATTTATTTGTCGAAATTTAAATTAAGTAAAGTAGTAATTAACATTAAACTGTTCTATAAAACAAAAAAAAAAAAGTTCAAATACTACCAAGCAAAAGTATTATGGACACCGATGGAATATTTCAGAGATATCCAAAACTGACGTGGGCGTCGACTTAGCTCAGTAAAGCTGATCTGGTAAAATATTACACCAGTGTCGTGAGTTCAATCCCCCACGCCCCGCCAAGATAAGAACAGTAAAACTATTGATCATCTTGAAGTGGTCAGCCAGTGAGTGCGGTAAGCCGTAGAAATTGTAGAGGGTTAAATTCTCACTACTGGGACTTTTTTTTCCAAAATTGGAGCAGTTAAATTAACCCAACGCCCGTTATTGCTGTTAGAATGCTGATTTTAAAAGTAGGCCAGAGATTTGAGATTAAATGAAATGCAATATTCTTCCCTCCTCGAGCCAGACTGAAGTTTAGAAACGAATAGGAGAAATAGATTTTAATTTTTGCTCTTGAAAGTTGTCAAAATCAATTGTTTCAGTTGAAATTATAGCAGTCATCAAATAAAAAAAATGCTGGTTTAGCTTCCGATAAGAAAGTATAGAGTCACACATAAAGCATTTTCACATAACTGTCATAGAAACAAAATGGTTGGTGTCGATGTGGTGCATTAACAAAGCCGATATTTCTGGCTACTCAGTCATGTGCCATGCGTAATACAAGGTTAGGCGATCATATACTTTTTCGATATGACTGACGAAGCAGTTTTTTTTCCTGCAGTAGGTTGCCATCCAAGGCTATAGAAAACCGGTCTGTCCTGCTATTTACCCATAGCTGGAGGGAAAGGAAGAGGATTCATACCTTTCCCAAGGGTATTAACACGTAAGCAAATGTAATAGATTCTGGCTACTCTTAAGATATTACTTTCTCTGAAATTAGTTTAGGAAGTATATTTTTATTTTTTTTAGGGGGGGGGGGGGACAAACAAAAAAACAACCTAGTAAGATAGGTTGCTGCAATGTCAAATGTTCAACTACTTTGCCTTAATTATTAAAGTAGATTAACATGTATTAATTTAATTATTGAAGTCAAATAAATAATTGCTAAATAAATTCGTTTCTGACTATGATGCTGGGCAGGAAGAAAAGCTAGGAGTCTGAATTTTCTGGGATGAGTTATAATTATTTATACACGGACTGTTGTCATCATTGTTTTGACCCGGGGTAGGGGAACACAACGACCGAACATTGTGCTTACTACAACAAAGACAATAGTTAGCATGTAAATAATAAAACCAGTTCAATAATGGACGCCGAACGTTTTCCCGACGACCCCGTGACGCTTTTCGCTGACTTTCTATTTGATTGCAGAGTGTCTATCAAAAGGCGGAAAAATTTCTTAAAACTGACGCAAAAACAAAAATAAACTAAATAGTAATTCACGGAGTATAATTTAACTTATTTCCTTCTTTGTGGAATTAAACGTTTGGTTAGCGTCGATCAAATTTATCAGATACGTACAGGGAGTGAAATCAAGGAACCGGGCGGAAATACTGGCTTAAACCGCTTATGTTCACCTCGTACAAGTGCCCTTTGAGGTAAGGATGTTAATGTTTGACAGGAAAACATGTAGATATACCGAATATAAACCAATTCCATGTGACTTGAATTTTAACCACACCACAAAAAAAAAAAAAAATTACCAGGATATAGTGCGACCCCTAGCCTAAAGAACTAGCACTAGAAGGAAGAAAAAAAAAAAAAAAAAAAAGCCTCCTCACCAACCGGCATTATATACTGAATTTACAGCCCCTACCAAATGAACTGGGATTCAAACTTGTTATTCAGTGAACTTCTGTAGTGTTGTAGTTTATTCAGCGTTTTATTCCCAAAATTATGAATACCAGCTTAAATTTTTTTACGAGTTTTTTCTGTTCGTTCCTTTGAAATTGTACTGAAAGAAACGCCACGGCCTCAAAAGCGACTTTGATTGACGCAAAACATTCCATTTAAATGTTACTTGGGAGTGGTTACTCTAACAATATTTTTGTGAGTAAACTTACCTTAGTTGTCGTTAAGTTATCCAATGCAGCTGTATCCTAAACAACAAACCACTGATGTGAGAAGCACTGAACCCTTGTAAGAGGTTTGTAGATTTGGCAAATACGGAATATAAAGTTGACTACAAAAGGCACATTAAGGTTGTAAAATAAAAACATGAAATACAATTATGTTAGAGAACTAATATTAATGGTAGGAATCAAATTTACTTTAAATAATAAATTTACTTCTCAGACTATTGGACATGTGAGAGAGAAGTATCAGTGACATACCTTTGTTTAACAGCAGGTAAAATATTTAGATACTTCTGTCAGTTAAATGCTACACGCATGGGTGATAATGTCTTGATTCATGATTGATTAGGCAGACTATTGCGCCACAGTAGGTCACCAACCAAGACTATAGGACCCAGTCTGTTCACTGCGTTTTTCTAATTAGTTTTGCAAATAGAAAATTACAATTAAAAAAGAGAAGTGGCAGAAAAGACTGACAAGTTTACTAACTAAAAAAAAAAAAAAAAAAAAAATCAAAAACTGGCATTCAATGTGTGGGATGCAAATGTCTCTAAAAGATTATTGCCAGTTTGCAAAATTTGATTTAAGGGCCTCAAGATTTAAAAAAAAAAAAAAATTGTTCCAATCCAAAGCCATACATATTGTATTATTACAAATAAATTCATTTCATAAATTATCCTGATCTTCGATTCCAACTACTGGAAAGCTGAAGAATACAAGTTAAAAATTCGTGGAATTTCTCACTAGGTTTTCCAAGAGATCCGATTTCAATGAAATTAATGATTTAGTTCCCTGTAGTGTGATTGAAGGAATGTAGTCATGTGTTTTTAAAATCTGTAATAGTCAAGCAGTACTAAACAGCCTGAGGAACAACAAAGTTGTCAATAATGGCAGTTTAGTTGCAGGCGACTTCTCAGGTACATTTGCTCAATACCAACTTGAGGTTTATACTACTTAGTTTATGCTAAGTGGAAGTTAATTTCCAAGAATTATCAAGACTAAACAAGCTGAAACCCTTTTTACTAGTTCTAGCCCAACCATCAACGTCTAATTGAATTTCATTAACAAGGTATGGTCAATGAGGAAGGTCACTTTATGTCATTAATCCCAGCATGCAGTGCCATCAGAAAAATAGCATTACATGCTGAGATTGAAGACATCAAATGAGCTTCTTCATTGAAGATGGGGAGATTGCAAACACTAACTATAGTTGATTTTTCTTTTGGCTTATCAAGCATATGCAGATAATTTAAAAGGCAAATATTTTTAGTGTAATAAGATATGATTAACCCATAGCTTGGGAGGGGAGAGAGAAGTGGTGCCATTTTCCCCCAAGGGTATTTGCACATAAGTGTATATAAATCTAATTGGAACTTCTCTTCAATTTTGAGCAGTTATCCATTACACTACCCACACATTCAAGCTTACTTAATTTTGGTAATTGTATGAGAAATTATGCTTCAATGTCATATGGTCGTAAGCTTTCAAACCTGTGAAAAAATATTAGTTTTTTTTTTTTCCTTATCTTGGTTACCGTTTTCTCCTTGGAGCATATAAAATAAGCATATTGACTACTTAAGTGGATATATTTAAATTTTGTCATTTAATATGTTGCAGTAACCATGTTCCCTATCATTAAGGGAACACTTGTACTAGCTGTTGATGTATAAAATTTGAAAGGGTAAAATGAAACAAACCCAGCCAATAAGAGGCTATGGGCAACTTTACATTATATTTGTTTAACACAATTAAGATAATACAAACCAATTTCTAAACAGATTGCTAATTCAAAAAGGAGTATATTTAACCCACTCCTACTCATGTCACATTGTGATGAATGAAATTTCCACGATGGCTCTACAGTTAAAGATGTTAATGTGAAAGGTTTTCTAAATTATGAAACAATACAAATTGAAATAGTAAATATTTTCATGCACCAAGGAGAATGTAAACAAGTATATAAAATGTAATTAATTTGTAAGATTGGCTATATTTAGGAGAGAAAAGTGCTCAATACTAATACATGCAAATTTAAGAACTGGAAAGCAACAGTTGTCAGACCACTGATTCCATGAAATGGACAGTTACCAGACAGTATTAATGTCCACACTGCTATATATAGGTTCAGATATTTTTTTTTGACATCTTTGGGGAGGACCAGAGAGAAAAAAAAAAATTATACTGGTAAAAATTTGTTAGTTTAAGATTTTCTGCCTACACTGTCTTAATATTTTGCAAGAGGCTATCATGAAGCGCGCCGCCGGGGGATACCAAATATAGGATTCTTAAAATACATGACACCAAATTCTAAAGTCACACGAACCAAGCATTTTTCTGTAAGGTCCAACAAGTTTTGCCAAACATTCCCATTTCACAATAGATTTTTTTTCAAATCTCAAATCCCATAAACCAGCAATACTGATTGAGAATTATTGTACATGCCAAACAACTGAAATTGTATATATTAAGACTAATCCCAAATTTGAAACTGCAATTCTCCACTGTGAATGGAAAAAGAAAAGTTTAAAGTTAGTTAGGACTTTCTGATTAAAAGTATAAAAATGAATGTACAAAATCAGATACATTTTTTTCTAAAAATACAAGCCATTTTGTTAGAGAGAACACCAAGCCGGAGCTTTTTAAAGTGCATCCTTATTTCCCTTGCTGTAGGGTTTTCCTCATTGCTAGTGCTTCAAAAACAGTTAAGCAATCCCAGTTGATAGGATTGCAGAAAGAGAACACATGAACAAAGGAATATTTTTGTCTAATCAATATCAAATAAAAAGGCAAGAGGCTAGATTTATGTTGGAAGGATTTCTACCTGAATCACCAAAAATTTCTATTTTTCAGCACGTTCCTTGCATTTACAAGCTGCTTCTAATACTTTGATGCTCATTCTGAGAAAATTCCATTTTGAGTAAATGCAAAAATATTAAAAAGTCGCTATAACTTTTAAACAAAGAACCTATGATCATGGTGATTTTTCATGCTTTTGTACAATAATGCTAGAATTTAGCCTCAATTAGCAAAAATAGTGAAGAGTAGCTATGTAAATATTCCTAGATTAGAAAGTCCTAACAAACTTAGACAATTTCTTCTTGAATTGTAAAATCAAGACAGTTGTATAAAAGGGGGAAAAAAAATAAAAAAAATAAAACAGACATTGGAAAACACCCTTGCCCATTGGGGGAATCTTCCTTAGAAAGTGGGATGTGTGTATGTGAATTAGTCTCCCTCAATTAAAGGTCATTAAATTTGCCACAATAATAATAAAAAGGCATATTCAAATACTGATATCTAAATTTTTAAAAGGAAATTTAGAAAGAAATTATGATTAGCAAAATTGATGTAGAAAGTGTTTAGAAAGAAAATACACTCATCAAATGAGTAATAGTAGCAACAGTGGTGGTGGTAAGTAGGCAAGTGGTATCATTGGAAGTAAATAGAGGTTTTGTAGAGAGCTGATGAGTTTTCTGTAGGCTTTAAAAAAAAAAAAAAAAAAAAAAAAGAAAAAAAAAAAAAAAACAAAACAAAAAACCTATGGAAAGAGTGGCACCAGAAAGTTGTTGGATAGGGATACAATAAATGAGGAAGCACCAAAAATGAAGACAAAAATAGTGTAAATAAACTGCTAAGAGGGCAAATGCTTACATATTTACAATTAGGAGCAAAATTAACCAGTACCCCTAATCAATTAAAAAAGTAGGGTAACAGAAAAACATTGATATATAAATTAAATGTTTTGAAAAGTGTTTGCAAAATTTTAATTATGTTCCAGTAGTTGATGCTTCCCCAACATATTGCAATTGGTGTGTGTTTATGTGTGTCAGTATATGAAAAAGAGAAATTTAAAAAAAATAAAAAATAAAAATAAAAACAAACAAAACACAAACAAAATAGAAGTACAGCAGTACAGAGATCAGCAAACTGTTCAGTCAGATTGTGATAGCAAAAATAAAACAAGATGAACAGATGTGGCTTTGACCAATGAAGACTGATGGATGGACAAAAAGTGTTGACAGCAGAAGAGAGAGAGCTGTGGAGCTGAAACAGAGTGGAATAGGTAAGACGGTAGACTAAGAGAAGCTCTCAAGAAGTTTAATAGCACAAGAAATGATACAATAGCATTAGTCACAGAAGTTAACAGTGGTAGTAAAGTAGTAGTAGTAGTGGTGGTGGTAGTAGTAGTAATAGACAGAGTAAGTACAGTTTGTAGCTAGCTAAAGTAGATAAAAGATAGATAATGATAGACCAACACAAATGGAAGATATGAAATGGTGGAAAAAAAGCAAAAGCAAAGATATATAGTATGTAAGATATAGAACAATTTTTTGTATTAGATATCTAAGAAAGCATAGTGGAAAATAATTGGTTTCAAAGATAATTATAGAACCAAAGAGAAAAATTGATTTTTTTTTTTTTTTTAAAAAACATGAAATGCTATATATTTTTTTCATTTTTTTTTTTCTTCCTCAAAATGTTTTTCATTTTTTTTTTTTTTTTTTTTAATATTTTTTTTCCTTTTTTTTTCCATTTTTTTTTTTTTTTTTTTTTTTAAATATTTTTCCCCAATTTTTCTTTCTTTTCTTTCCTGGAGACCAAGACACAAGTCACACTAGCGAAGAATAGGTCACAATTTGGTGCTCTTTAAACCCAACACCACAAGAGATATTACAAAACAATACTTTAATATCAGTACTTTTACACAATACACGTGGGAACTGTTGTCCTTTTGTTTTTGTTGTTTTTTTTTTTTTCTCTCTTCTCTTTCATCAATTATGGAACATTTATAGCAATAAATGTTAAACAAAATCTAAGAAAAATAAAAGTAAAAAGAAAGTGGGCATGTGTATAAGAAAAAAATAAGAAAAGAAAAAAGATAACTCGCTTATGATAATAAATACAAACTAGTTTTTGTTTTCTCTTTAAAAAAAAAAAAAAAATGCTACCCAGATTTACTTCATGTTCCCCTGTAGAGAAGACCATCCATCCATACACCTTTCAGAGATTAACTCTTGGAGTTCATTTTTCTTAAACCAGGCAGTAGAATGCTTAACCCCCTGAATTCAGTTTTTACTTTTTTTAAAATTTTTATTTACTGAGTGGGATTTAATTTTGTGAAAGCTGTCCACAAAACCATCCCGAATTATCAATTTGGAAAGATCTTTTTTATTCCCCCCACCTAGTAAAGAGAGGGAAAAAAAAGGAAAAGAAATAAAGGGATAGATGACCCACCCCCTACCCAAGACACCTCTGTTAAATGACACTAAGAAAAGAAAAAGAAGAAAAAAAAAAAAAAAAAAAAAAAAAAAAAAAAAAAAAAAAGAAGATCTGGGATTCGGTCAGAAATTTATTATGGCTTGAAAAGGTCATACACTAGCAAACGTAAGGAAATGGGAAAAGTACGAAGGGAAATAGATAGATGGAAATAAGGGGTGGTGAAGAAGTAGAAAGAAAAAAAAAAAAAAAAAAGAGCAGAAGACCATCACCATGAAAAAGAATCTTTTTTTTCTCTCTAAAGTCTTTTTGTATTAATTCTTTTCATAGTTTTTACCCACAGAGAAACAAACTTTGAGAGAGAGAGGGAGAGAGAGAGAGAGAGGGGGGGGTCCAAGAGAAATTAAAAATTCTTAACAAAATGACAAGACAGAATGGTGGTGAGAAAAGGGGGAAGTTTGGAAGGGTGAATGGTATATAAGAAAAAATAGTTGAGAGTTAACTATGCAGAGAGAGAAAGAATCAAGAAAAAAAATGTAAGGAAAAAAAAAAAGAGGAGGTTAAAAGAGAAGAAGAAGTGGAAAAAAGCTACTAAGTAAAAGGTCAATAGTCAGATAAAAAGAATGATAGTTTGCAGAAAAAGTAGCAGCAGCAATAATAGTATTGATATAAGACGCAAAAAACACTATATTCAATTTACGTTAGGTTAAGAGGCTTTAATGTATGATAAACTAGCAACAAGCTCTCAAAAGATGTTTGAGAGAGAGAGAGAGTGAGTGTATGTATGTAGGTAGAAGAGTTTAAAAAATAAATCTTTAAAATTATTTCAAAACTCATACAGAAATTTTAAAAATGTTAAGGGTAGGTGGAAAGGAGAACATGTTCCTAACATTTCACAGACCCTTTGGAATTTTTTTTTTTTTTTTTATTAGTACATTTCAAGTCTTTTTTTTTTTTTTTAATAGAATACTTTATAATATATATTTATATATATTCATATATATATATATGAGGGAGTGGAATTTTCATTCTTTAAAAAATAAACGAGGAAAAAAGTTACAATAATAAAAAAAATAATTGAGTTGCCAATTTTCAAAATTTTTTTTTCTTCACCTCAATTCTTCCAATATAATTATTTTTTTATATTGATCTTCTCACTATGCTTTCATGTATATGCATGAAATGTCTGTATACATGAAAATGCTGGGCAAAAAAAAAGAAAAAAAAAAAAAAAAAAAAAAAAAAAAAAAAGTGATTGTGAAGGCAGCAAACTTATTTTCTTCCCCAGCAACATGTTAAGGATAAGAATGTTTAAATGGTTTTTATTAATTTTGAAGAGGCGAGAGGCTGAGTACCAAGTCACTAGGGAGTAACTGTTGGTAACTTTAAGGTAGAGTTGGTGATTTAAAGATTTAAGTTTTTGTCGTCATAATAGAAGTAGTACTGAGTAAATAAAGGGGGTGGATGTTCACCAAACACAATCACAGACACTTCACCCCCAGGGTTTGGTTTCTTCTTCCTCCTCCTCCTCCTCCTCCTTTCTTCTTTCAATTTTTTTTTTTTTTTTTTTTAAATGAATTTTTTTTTTTTTTTTTCAAGTTAGACTTAAGATTGCAAAAATATATACAAACCGGGTTGGCTTGCAATTCCAATATTTTATTTTTTTTTAACACTTGATAATGCAAAAATAGGATGATGTATAAAATTACAGCTACACCTACCAGCCAAAAATGATCAAACATTAATCAGAACCACTGTTGTTTTTTCTCTCTCTCAGAATATGAAAAGCTAAGTGGAGGGGGAGGGATGGGGAAGGGGGGGGTAAATACAAGTAAAAACTCACAAAGTTTGAAACTGTTGTGAAAAGTATGCACAGGATATATATATATATATATATATATATATTTATTTTTTCTTCTTCTTGTGGCAAAGACAGAAAAGGATTGATAATGTCTTGTTAACAGACGGACAGACAGTGTTGGCCAGTTCTTTCTTGCATTGTCTACTCACTTGCATACATACTTGCTATTTCGACACCACAACATTTAGCAACAGTAAATGTTGGGCCAGGAAGACCACAACACTTTCAGAATCAGGCATACATACTCTCACCAATTACAAAAGAGTTGTGCACTATGTAGAGTGAAGAGGAAAGAAAAATGCAGCAGATGAGGCAGCAACCATAATTTTGGTCGGCTGAAGAATAAATCAGGCAAACAACTGTGGGGGTTGGGCAGGTGAGGAAGAGAAAAAAAAAAAATTCAACATAAAACAGACCCATGATGCATTAACTATAGCACCACTGAAATGAAAGTGTACTTGGCACAGTGTTAAATAAAATCAACTATACTGAGAAAAATGTGCTTGATTTACCAAGGACCCTAATACCTGGGAGGGAGGTGAAGAAAATCCAAAGTCAGGTAAAAAGCATGGAAAATGAACACACACAGACTCTCTCTCTCTCACTCACACAGGTCCTATGTCATTTACATATGGAACAAGTTAGAATTATTGTAGCATAGATATTGAAGCATTAAACAGAATATACGTTCAAATATTGGTAGGTGATGTCAGAACTGTGCCAAGCCACTAAATAATTCAGTAGGTAAAGTAGGTCTAACTTAAGCCACTTTGACTGATGAGCTATTTAAATGAGTACTCAAGTCTGATAATCAGTCAACTCCAAACAAAGCTGTGAACTTCAGTGGATAAATTTTAAATTCCTGTTCTCTTCCTACAGGAAAAATAAGGTGGTTGTTATGAAGGCCACACAATTTCAGACTTGTTTTTTTTTTTTTTTTTTTTTATATACAATGCCTGGAATATGATTTTCTTTTAGGTGGGACAAAGGGATTTGTTTATATGCTTATATTTTTTTTAAGCCTAAGGATAATTTCAATGCACTGTGATGAGGGAAGAAAAAACAAATTTAAAACTTATCCTAAAATCTTATTTCTTCACCTCACATACCACCCATCAAAATGAGATGTTAATTTAAAAAGAATTCAGCACTAACTTCTAACGCGTGTGTCCCCTTTAATCTTTATTGGAAATCTTGAAGCCAACCCCAAATTCTCACATTTAATATGGAATGGGCAGCCTCCCCTCTAACCACAGCTAAAAAAGAGAAAAAGAGTTCTTGGGGGATGAAGGGAAATATTTATGACTTCTGGGATATTGAGTGATGAGAATAAACACTCAAGCAATTGCTTGATAAGAAAAGAAAAAAATCTCGGGTTGGGGGTAAGGACAAATGAAATGTTAGGAGTGAGAGGCAGCAAAAGTAGCAGCGGCAGCAACAGCAGCAGGATTTGCATTTTTGGGACTAAAGTGACCTGTCTGCCCAACTTTGTTAATTGCTACTAGGAAGGCATGATAATTTTCCAAGGGCACCACCCCCAACCTTAAACAGCTTTCTATTAAAAGAAATTACCCCAGAACTGCACCCTTATGCCCAGCCACCCAGCCCTGACCCACAGGGGAAGAAAGGAGAAAAAAAAAAAAAAAAAAAAAAAAAAAAAAAAAGTGTTGCTTGACTGCTTGCCTAGAAATATGTTTTCGCTCCTCCCGCAACCCCAAGTCCTCAGCGTTCTTCCACGCTTTAGGTGGAGGGAGGGAAAAAAGATTTTTGAAAGCTTTTCCATTTTAATTTTTTGAAAAAATTATTTGTTTATTTTTCAGCTTGGGAATATTTTTTCTTTCTCTCCAAGTTGGACTTTTTAGAACATTTTTAAATTCCTGTTTTATGTAATCAATTTAAAACTTTGTCTTGTAGTTTGTTTAAATCCTTGGATTCAACAAGGCACTTATCAGCTATACCAACTTCACAGCAAAGTGGAAAACTTTAAGTGAGCCAGCAAACAACTGAGGACTGGTCTCTGTCTGTCCGCCCATGTCTTGTCTGTTAGTTGAGTTGCTCAGCTCCTCCAGTGGTGGTGGTGGTGGTGGTGGTGAATGTGGTGGTTGTTCTTGGTCATGTTTCTGCTATGATGCAGCGGCAGGCTGCTGTAATGATGGCGCTGCTGCTGCGGCTGCGGCAGTCAGGATCCTCCCCTATTTAATTTTTTTGCTTCCCTTTTTTTATTTAATTTTTTTTTTTCTTTTAAATTTTTTTTAAACATTTTTTTAAAATTTTTTGTGGTGGGGAAAAAATTTTTCCCCCTTTAGAGGGTTGACTTGGAAAATGATACACGCAAATGGTTGCTTTCACTCAATGGGAAGTTGTGAAGGCCCTGCAAAGAAAAAGAAAATAAAATCTTCAAGAATCTGTGTCACTCAGCACACTTTGTATATGGTATAAATTTGTATAGGGTTAAACCCCAAAACCTAGTCTTATGCTGTTAGGAAGTCATCTTTATACTAAAACCATTCTTAAGTAGTAGTAGTAGTAATAATATCATCAAGTGAAGAAAATCAATTATTTTACATGTCCTTCCACTGACCAAAAAATCATTTTAAGTTATTGAAGCCACTTGTAAGTAATTTTAGATTAATAATACTCCCATCCCCTATCAATTATTGCAAAGTTGGGCTCAACTTTAAGACAGTTGATACAACTAGAAACTGAAGCAACCTTTTGCTGAGCAAAGCTTATTCCAATCCTCGCTAAGGAAGACTACGCGATACAACTTTTATATATGAAACACCAGTTCTTGTATCAGTAAATCTCCAAAAAATTACAATCTAAAAATATTTTCTGGGTTTAAATAAGTGGCAAAAAAAAGCTGTAAAAAAGCTGTGAAAAAAAAAAAAAAAAAAAAAAAAAAAAAATCCATGTTAATAAATCAACCAAGTATACTTGCATAATAGCCAAAGGAATCTACTGTTGGACATTTTTGGTAAATCTTATTGGCTAAAAACAATTTGAAGCTCATCTACTTAGTACCATCTAATAACTTTTTCAGTTACCAACAAACAGAACTGGCGTAGCAATTTAAAATAAAACAAGTTAATGAAGACTAGCTAGGAAATATGGGCTATCATATAAAAATAACAGGACTTACAATAAGAGCTTTTACTGCCTCTTCAATGGATCCCATCTGAGTAAGAGCCATTTTCTTGTCTTTACTGTATAAGAGAAAAGTCACGTTACATACACAAAAAGACATTTACAGTGATGCATAAAATTTCTTGTACTATTGTTATTTTTTCTTAAAAATAAGATGTATGCACAAAGATTCTGTAGCAACAAAACTTTAGCATTTCATTCACTAAAAATTGAATTTGTAGTTTTAACCCCATAGGAAATTGGTAATTTAAAGCAGTAATATTTTCTGAATTTACATAATTTGCATATCACTAACAACATACTATTTTTGTATGTATTCTGTAAATAGCTAATTAACAAGGCCGGTAGATGAAAATGAATTCAACAAGATATGCATGCTGAGAGAAACTAAAGCAACACAATATATTAGCAAAATGGAAATACTTTTAAATTTACTTACGGGAAAAATTTGAATCCTTTCACTGTTCCATATTCAGTAAACATTTCTTTCAGCTTTTCCTCTGGAATATTGGTTCTGGAAT
Source organism: Acanthosepion pharaonis (assembly GCA_903632075.3). Taxonomy (NCBI): domain Eukaryota; kingdom Metazoa; phylum Mollusca; class Cephalopoda; order Sepiida; family Sepiidae; genus Acanthosepion; species Acanthosepion pharaonis. The sequence goes on along the minus strand of CAHIKZ030000849.1, from coordinate 106,739 downwards.
AAGACAGAAAAATATTGACTTTCTAAAACAAATAGCTTAAAGAAATTTAAAAATGTTTAGAGTCCAAAAATATTGTAGTAGCATTAACAATTGCTGGATTATTGTATTGTTTTCTTTGGTCTTAAGTGCTGTAACAACTTTTATTAAAAGAAAAATTCATGTTTTAGCTCCTAAAAGTTATTTTAGACTAAGAGTTTGCTAGATTAAAATACATAAGAGTAGCTTTTTTTTTTTTTTTTTTTTAAGTAAAGGCTGGTTTCTTATGTCAAGCTCTGCAATTTTCAGTCTAATTTAGAAAAATATTAAAAGACCGATGTGTAAGATTGTGGCACATAAAAATGACTGATGCACAAGTGGCTCAAATGTAAATTGAGCACACATATTGACTCGATAAATGAGAATGAGAAGTTTGATCAATGTCTTTAGTTCTCCTGCGAATAAGAATGGCACTTGAAGCTAACAAGTTACTTGCAAAACTTATTGCAGATGTGGAAAGCTAATTTGTTCTGTAAAAAACTTGGCCTGTTTAAGCTTCCTTGTGGGTTTTCATGCGAGTGGTTTCAGTGCACCAACACACACAACTTATGGCCAACAAAAGCTGTACTGGAAAGGCATACTGTCACATTCACCACATGTAAATTGTTGGATCAATGGTTTTTCCTTCCCTAACTGCACATTTGACACTTACCTAACTCATTGCATTTCTTGGAAGATCTTAGTGCCTCCATGAATTGTACGTTTCCACCTATTTCGATTACAAGCAGCAGTTTCTCATTCCAGATCTTCTACATGGCAGGCTGCAAGAGAATCTCCTAAACAACTCTTGAAGCACTTTTTTCATTTATGCCAGGGTCAAATGCAGTAGAACATTTGCTCTGCTAATCTCAAGATGAATGACATGGCCTGTCTCAGACAAGCCTGTGACTATGAATGTGCACTTTGGTGCAGATAGCATTAGGTTTCTTGCAGACTATAGTGCTGGGCCTGTGGGATATCCAGAATCTACCTATATACATACAAACATGTACACACACACACACATAGCATCACAAGAGTCATTGGCATTACTTACGGAATGTTAGATAAATGTAAGACAGCTGATGGAGGAAATATGTTTTGACAATTCTTGGAGCCTGGTCGCTTGAATCTGTGCAGAGGAGAATTTGTATAGTCTCTCGTCAAGCCAGAGTCCTGGTAAAATAGAATCACAAAAAAAAAAAAAAAAAAAAAAAAAAAAAAAGAGTGTTAACATGATTTGTTACAAAAAAATGATAAAATGAGGAGGAAAAAAAGTTTGGACCTGTTTTTAAATTAAAAATAAAAAGATACTATTACCTGCTGTCCCTCCTTAGGCATTTGCACCACAGTATGCTTAGAGGGTGCAATTCGGATCTGTTTTGAATACAGGGTCAACTTGTCCAAATAGGTTTTGGCTGGAAGAGAAAAATGTGAAGTATAAAGAAAAATGTGACATTGTAACTAGTTTATTTTTCACAAATTCACTGTCAAAATTAAACCTTGGTTTAATAATCCCCATTTCAAAGGCAACCATGATCTGCAATAAAGTCTTCACATAAGTCAGTTTTTTTGTTTTTTTTTTAATTATTTAATAAAACAAGCTGCCAGATTACTCACCCAACTGAGCATGATGAGGTTCGGCCATTTGTACCAGAGCATTATCCTTCTTATTAAACAGGATTTTCACACGCTGCACATCACCATAGACACCTAAAGAGCAGAATTGAATTAATATTAATGGTATTTTACAATACTTCATCTCTTATGACATTAGAATTAGCAGTTAAAAATCTAGTGGGGGTGGGTAGTGAGAGAGAGAGAGAGGGAGAGAGAAAAAAAAAGCCTTTGTTTATTTGATTCAGGTATGTCTTTATGCTTAATAGTTGATAAACCAGGATTTTTCTACACTAGATTCTCATTCCGCAAAAGTATTCTCATCTTTGTTTTGGGAACCTCATATTAAACAGGGTATGCTTCATTGCTCTTTCTGCAAATTTTGAGTACTATCTATCAGCATGTCAGCTACTTTAAATTAAGGGTGGAGAGAGATGGAAGGGGAAAGAAGAAAAGAGCAACATGACAATCTGACATGGCCCAGAGACCAGATTTTAAATCTAAGATGTAAAAAGTATTACTTTTTGCATTTCCCAGAATGGTAGAATGGGCAAACTGGAAAAGAAAAGAAAAAGGAAACAACCCTGATTTGGCCAGATTTATTACACATGAACAATCTGTTATGCTTCCCCAATCTAATACTGATCAAATTTCAAGCCTTTCTCCCATCCACCAATTAGATGGTAGTTACTTAAAACACAACACTATTGACGATAGAATTTATAGCTAAGAATCTTAACCCTTTTGCAGTTTAGGCTTTTGTGTAAATGAAGGCAAATTCCAAGAAATGTAACAAAGGAGGATGCGCAAACATTTTCAGCTGCCGACCTACCCCTTTGCCCCAAAACACCTTGTAAATAATTTATTAAGAGTGAGGTAAATAATAATAAAAAAAAAAAAAAAAAAGTGTAAAGAGAGAATAAAGAAAAATGTTGAAGCCAATAAGAGTTAGAATGGCTGAAGCCACCCACAACAAACAGGCAACATAACAAATAAAGCTCACTACAGTGTTAAAAAGTAGGCCCAGAAAGGTTATTTAGGAATTATTCTTAAAATAGCAAGAAAGTGAGATCCCAACTTAAATGTAGTACAATACCATCATAAAAAAAAAAAAAAAAAAAAAAAAAAAAAAAAAAAAAAAAAAAAAAAAATGCAGTTGGAATTGTCCACATGAGATGGCGCAAGAAGAAGAAAGGTGATAATCTGTTCCCCAACACTTTCTGACGAAGCACCATGTGAAAGAAGTCTATAAAGAAGGCATGCAGATGTCCTAAGTTAGAGAAATGGTTTGTCACTTACAGTGGGAGGGGAAAAAAAAAATAACAAAAAATAAAATAAAAATAAAGTATAAACTGAAGAGTGATGGAATGAAAGGCACAGAATAAAAAGATAAAAATTTAAGAGATAAGAACAGAAAAAGAAAAGCTAGGAAAAAGAACATTTATTATATATATATATATATATATATCATTGATATTGGAGGGAAAAAAAAAATCTAAGTGAAAGGAAAGTTTAAGGCCCTATAGACTGGTAAACAAGCTTAACCTTACAACATGCAGGTTATATTTAACATCAAAGACTACATATTCTGAAAGAATTTTTTTTTTTTTTTAAAGTTACCTGACTGAATCTCAAAACTTCTACTTTTGTACTTGGCTTTCTTAAATTAAAAAATTATAACATTAATTTAAGGTTATAAAAAGAGCAAGTGACATTTAAACAAACTATTAATGAATAGAGAGCAAAAAGGTATGCTCAAGTGACGTTACAATTTCTTGATAAGCAATTGAAATTTGGTAAATTCATCCTGATTATTTTTAGTAGTTTTTTTTAATCTGAAGATCTAGAGTAGTTCATTAACTGTAAGAGAAAAAGAAACTTCCTTTGGAAAGAGGATTAGAAAAATGAACTGAAAATAGGATTGAACATAGAAGCGTAGGTGAGTGAAAAAGTAGGGTTAGTTGCTGAAGAGATTCAGTCAGGTAGCATTGGTCTTCAAAAGAAAAAGCATTAGGAAATTGTCGATCATTCCTAGGTTCTTCTACAAAATGTCACAAGAAATGAAATAAAAGAGTGCTTAAAAACATACCAAAAAGGGTAAAGAGAACGTCGGGCGTGACCATCTATAGTCAGAGGAACAGGAATATAGCAGAGCGGAAGATAGGGTGAAATCATTGTCCGAGCGAGAGAGAGTCCACATGGAGAACACCAGCGTAGTAAGTTGGGACGGAAAAAAAAAAAAAAAAAAAAAAATTGGAACAAATCAGTGTTGTGAATTGATAACATGAGATTAAGTGTCAATGAAGAAAAACTCTGAAAAAGAGCAATTAAAACAATCAATGAAAGTCAAACAGTGTAGGTAGCAGCTGATCTAGGTGGGTTAGTTGCAGTCAGGGACTGGGGAAGATGGTAGCAGCAGCATCAACAGCAGTAGGTATAGAGAAGGGCAGTGGTGATGGCAGTAGTAGCAGCAGAGGAGGAAGATGAGTAGGAGAAGAAATGGCCATCTCCAACCATTAGTTGCTTTACAACATGCCAATAATAATAATAATAATAATAATAAAAAAGCATGCACAACACTAAAACGCTCCAATAAAACTAATAATA
>CAHIKZ030000849.1:30000-92500 GCA_903632075.3 Acanthosepion pharaonis | reverse complement strand
CTGCATTTCAATTTTAACTTATTTAGACAAATTGACTTCATTGTATAAAAAGAAACTTATCAAAATCTGAAATACTTACTTGATAAGGATTTTGGACGTCAGTCTTCAATTCCTTATGGTTAGAGAACTGCACATAGACATCTTTATTGCGAATTTTGGGTTTTTCATTTGTATAATATAGGACCATAGATTCAGACTGTCTCTCATCAGCAAATTCCATAAAAGCCTAGTGAATAACAGATTACAAAACACATTAAAATACAAAAACTGATAGGCTGCATGCTATTTCATGTAATCAAAAGAATTGTGTTACATTGTTTGATCTGTTCCATTTGGTAAAGTGAGAACGACGACGTATCCCAGTTGAAATGAAGATTGCCATCCTTAGGTTCAGAAAGAGCAGCATTTTTAAATTCATTTGTTTTCAAAATGCAATTTAATGTTCACAAAAATTATACTTTACCTGATTTTTTTGTTTAAGCAATAAAAAATTTGTAATGTGTCCAAAAGGCATGCCCAAAGGAATTACATCTTGTTCAGCTGCCTCTCCTGGTAGGCCACGAAGATGAACGACTTTAGATACAGGGGTGGTCTGGTTCTGTTCCAGTTTCACCTAATAAAGCGGGGAAAAAAAATTTTTTTTTCAATATATGCTTGAACTTGGGAAGGTGACATTTTATTATCAAATTGATAAGTGAAATCTTGCTAGCCTCTAGCCTGCATAGTTTCAAATGGAAATATTTGTTAAAATTACGAGTATAACTGGAAAGAGTATATGGTGGCCAAAATAAGAAAAAGACCCCTGCCTATCTAAGTAATTGACTAGATAACACCTTTTGAAATCAGCAAACACCCACACTCCCTAAACCTAGTAGCTTAGGTAGAACTTCCAGTGCCTCATGAAACTTTTGTAAGTTGGCATCTCAAAATTAGTGTTTTTCAAAAACCATACTATTTTGGAAGTGGTATTTAATCAGATTAAATAAAGTGTGTGTGTGTGTGTGTGTGTGTGTGTGTGTGTGTGTGGTGGACAGAAGCTGGCAAAGACCACCCCTTGCCTTGTAGCAGGTACAACAATTTTCATTATTCTTAAGAAATGTTACATTTCCTTAGACCCAAACACAATTCCATCAGAGAGAAATAAATATCTTATACTCTTGTAATATCAAAACTCATTCTTCTCTTCTGCAATAAAATGAAAAGGCAGTAGATGGAAAGTAAGGAGAGATCAGCATCATATTGTCCTAAGCCACAAGTTCATAAAGAAAATTGCATAGCAAATTCATGTAGGGGCATACAGCAAGCACTACCACATGCTTTTTATGGTGACTTGATGGAATGGAACACCACTACGTATGAGAAAATCCAAGCTTAGTAATATGAAAAAGTTACTGGATTGCTGTATTAGAAAGAATTATGCTTAAACAGAGCAAGTTCAATGTTCAAGAGACTGAATATATATATATATATATATATTATATATATAATGAGAGAGAGAGACAACTGGTCACAGTGCCATCGATAGTTGCCCATTTAATCTTCCCAGTCCTGCTGTCAGCCAAGCAGATCCAATGAAAATTACTCCTTTAATGTCTTATTGAAAAGCTAAATAATGAGTAAAGTAAGCCGCCTACTTTGGAGTTTAGTGAAAAGGTAGTAGATGAATAATAAGGAGAGATCAACAACCTGTAATTGTCAAATGTAAATGGTTAGTGGCAATAAGTGGATGTTAAAGAGGGAGGGAAAGATTGACAATAGGAAAGAAATCATTGAATACCAATTTCTGGCACCAAAATTAAACAGCAACCCATAGGCCAATAATTTAACCCAGTATTTGTGGCACAATCACTTGTTTAAAGTGTCAACACCACTATATCAGCTCTTAAATATCCAGTCTATTTGCAATTGAATTTACCATTGTGGCATAGGCAAAAAAAATATTAGTCTATGAAATAGATCTTACACTTCATTAAATTCAACTGATGCAATTTATACATGTAGTGATGAAAAATTGTTTCATGAGCAAATCATGAGAGAGAGAGAGAGAGAGTGTGAGAGAAAAAAAAGGTCCATATTTTCAGAAATGGGTCATATAGACCCTACATTTACATATATAATATCTTGTTCCTATCCTGCAATCAGTAAATGCTAACAATTTTGATCTTAAGGACCTTTCTTTGAACTTTTGTGAATTGGCACTACAGAATCAAAGAACTGTATCAAATAATAGAAACTGCAACTAAAATTGATAGCACATATAACTCCAAGAAATAATGACAATCAAAATGCGATTTTCCACATTACTTCAAATAAAAAAAAGTTAGGAAGGAGGAACCTATCAAAAAAAAGCAATAAGTTACTGGATTTGAGAAAGCTTAAATTGATTTAAGAGAAAGATTTCATAATTTTGAACCCAAAGTAGCATCGGTGAATGAAGCATCAAGAAACACTTTAAAAGTAAGTGATTTGCAACAAAAAGTTTTCACCATTTTAATCACTTGTCAATGAATGACAATTTGAAGATAGTGAAAGTAATAATTGCCCTGATGCAACTGATGGGATATATTATTGATATGTCGTCACATCTGTAGAGTAGTCAACAACACAAGAATTATTTAGAAGATTTGAAGCCAACCTAAGTCACTGTAATGGATGACTGGGGTATACAATTTTCACAGAATTGCAAGTCAGTAAATAAAAGTTGAATGAAGTTGTGCAAATAAATGAGTTTATAGAACCAATAATTAAAACCTTGCTGGTACATCACCCTGGGTTATCTGTAGTTGCTTAATACTTTTATTTCAAAGTAAAAGGTTTAGGCAGAAGGTCTGTCTAGATTGTAGCCATTAGTGTTTTTAAACCTGCCCAAAAGCTTACACGAGAAGCTCTTTGTCATCAATCTAGAAATAATCTTTTTCTCTTAGATCGGACTATGAAAGACATTATTAAAACATGACTAGCAAAATAGTGGTAACTTCTTATGGTTTGCTTAAAAGCAGAAGAAATTAAATTTGTTACTTATGCAAAGATCTTAGTTTTATAATCAGGTGCTCTGCTTGTGGAGGAAGAAAGGCCATTCTTAAACAATGCAAAAAATCTTCAGCTGATGAATATTTACAACAAAAGGATGAAATATAAGCAATATATACACTTTCATAATGTTCATAAGAAAGTTATACAAATAGATGTAGGGACCTTTTTTTTTTTTTTAACACTACTCACTGAAGCAGTTAATCTTCAATAAAATTAAGAGCTATTAGTTGTTTGAACAGAACCAAGTAAAAAAAACAAAAAAACAAAAAAAAACACCCATTCTATATTGCATATGAAGTAAAACTGATACTTCATGTATACAAAAGCCATAAAATCAAATTTTAATTGCAAATTATAAAAGAAAAATATAAGCAAAATATTAAATAGGCACTCATGCTTTTGTATAATTTGATTAATTTCAATTTAGCAGAGATTGTTAATTGAAATATATTAGTTGGAGACTTCCCTAGTTATCTTCAAAAAAAGAAAATTACTTGTACATTTCAAATATTCCAGTAAATCTGAGAATTGAAAAAATACCTTTTTGGCATCATTGTTCATCTCAGCGCTATCCACGTGGTGAGGGCTCATTCCAGTCCCGTTAGTAACCATTGGGCTGTGGGACATAAGTTCGTCCGATCCTCTCTGAAATCAAGTATGGATAAAAAGTTGAGTGGTCAGTGTTGTTAGTTACTTGATAAAATGGACATCTCTAGAATGAAATCAAATATGGGAGGGGGCCCAGTTGGCGGCTGCAGCAGCAGGAGTAATAGGAACCAAATTTGGGATAAACATTCATGAATAGTTTAAATACTAATAGTATGGCAAACGGTTAGCAAAAATAATCTTGTGTTCTTATTTTAAGTATAATCATAGGTGCTAACTATGGATAATATTAAAAAAGTAATGGCTAACCAGTTTAAAAGATTTGGGTAAGTGATCTACCCCTACTAGTTCTGTAGTTAATAAATTCATGGAATGTAAATCATCACATAATTGTCGTGTGTGTGCGTGTATATATATATATTATATATATACACACTAATAAGAGATTTAACAAAGACAACAATTAATGTCCATTTTTAAATAAGTCTACTTTGAGAGTCAACCTATTAAAAGAAAACAATTAAGTTTTAGTGACTAAGAAAAAAGTGTCTTTAAAAGGTGAACCTGCTTATTATAAATAAGGACGGTGTTGTACCAGCGGGCATGGGTGTGGGTAGAGAAACATAAGGGATTATGATTAGGCACATGCTTTAGCAAACACAAGCAACAGTATAACCTAGATTTGGACTATTGATAGCTTCCACACCTTAGGTTAATCATACTTTATCATTTATTGATCAATTCAACAAAGTCAAATTACTAAGTGGAAGGAAGAGACGAAACTGAGTAGTGGTAGGAGGATAAGCTTCTAACATACGCAAAATGGAGGAAGGAGGGAGTCAACAGGAAATACGAGAAATGAAATATGACGACTGGTCAGTTTTCTTAAATATTTTATTATGAGCAAAACTAATTCTATGTAAAGTTTAATGCAAGACGTTTAGCTTTGCTTATATTTGTAATAGCCATAAAGAATGAGTAAAGGCTTGCGTATCAAGCCGGAGACAACAGCCTTACGTTATGGAATAAAATCAAGATACGTTAAAGCAGTTTTTTTCCCCCCTTCTACGTTCGTTGGTGTAGGATTGTATTTGCACGAAAGAAAAGTGAGGTTAAAGTGTGTGTGTGGGGGGGTGCATAACCATAGAAAATTACAGTGCAGAAGGACAGAAGAGACTGAACACGGGTAATATGAACAAAGGGACAACGATAAAAGGAAGCAAAAACTGCCATAAGCAAAAAACAAAAACAACAACAACAACAACAAAAAAAAAAACAGAAGAAAAAGAAATTATTTTTTTTTTTTTTAAGAGAGAAAAAAAAACTCACAAAAAACGAGAGGATAGCTATATATTTTTTAAGGAAAGACCACTGCCAGGAACGTTTGTTCGTGCAGAGATATCAAAAAAATTAAACGTTGGCCAGAGAGAAACAGAAAACAATCATGAACTTGGATGAAGTAGTGAGCTTACCTAAAAATTTTTACTACCCTACTTTCCAAATGGTTAGGGAAAGGAGTTTTTTTTTTTTTTTTTCTCAAGACGACACAAACGAATCGTAGCAGCTTGGAAGAAGAAGAGGGAGGAGGATAACGTGAAGAAAAGGGAGGAGGAAGCAGCTAAATTTAGTACAAAGCAACTAACAGCAATAGTGGTTGGAGTAGCCCTAACAACAATAGCAAAGAGAGGGGGAGGAGAGAAACACATACACACAAAAGCAGAGTGCGAGAGAGAGAGAGAGAGAGAGAGAGAGAGAAAAAGTGATCACAAAGAAAAGCTACATTCGCAGGAGTATTTTTCAAGACCGCTCGCTTCATTCTTCTTTATATTGGCTTACTGTCCCGAAGAGTGAGTCATGGCTGAATGACTCAGCTAGAAATATAGTACTAGGGACAGTTTGTTTCTTCCACATACAGTAGTGGTGGAAACACAAGAGTAAAGTTTTCTTTCCTCTTGACACTGGAATAGAAAATCCAGCAGTAGCAGGAAAGAGTAATAGTAGGAAGAGGCAGTTGTGGTAGCCATTTTAAAACAAGCTACAAACCCTCCAAGCAGCCATTTCGCTCGCCCGCTAGCTGGATAAAAATAAGATATTATGGATAAGAGGAAAAATTATATTAAGAGATAAACCAATAGAAAATAGGTCACATATCCATAGAGAAACTACTGTAAACTTATGTAAAAGGACGGTCTTGTTTTCTTTTCAGTATTTCGTTAGAGTAGGAGAGGCGAGAAGAGCAATTAAATGAATATAGAGTTACGTAGAGGGAAAGCTGGTTGGTTAGACTAGAAAATATTTGCGAGAAATAGAACCCCCCCTCCATCCCTTTTGAAATTCAGTATTCAAGTTTAGATGCTATTCTAATGATATTGAAGATGTAACTAGTGCCAAAAAGGCACAAGCCAAGCAGAAAAAGAAAATTGCCTATTTCATAAAAAATTGGGGAAAAAAAAAAAAAAAAATTTGGTAAGACTTAGGCAAACTAGCATGAATGAATAAACTAAGAGTTTGAGAAGGTTTTTTGTTTTAGTTCCGTACAACTCGAGTAGTCTTGACTGGAAGGAAAGAAGAGAGAGAAAAAAAAAAATCACCCAGTAGAATTAAAGTTGACCTGGATTGGTGGGGGTGATAGAAGCAAAAGAAACTGCTGCATAATTCTTTAAGTGAGTTGGTAATACGTTTGGCGTAAAATAAAAAAATAAAAATAAACGTGACATTTCAAGTTTTACGTAATAAAGTCGTTTTAAAAGGCGAATAGGAAATATTTCTGACGTAATAAGTAAAACTAGAGACATTAAAATAATGGCCGATAGGGAACAGCTGACCTTTACAAAAAGTCATGAAAAGCATGGGCAATGTCTCACCGGCACATTTAGTTTTGAGTTAGTGCATAAAATATTCAAATACCGAGAGTGATGGCAGGTATCCGTGAAAATATTAAAGTTCAAATCCAAACAAACCGGCACACAAGTAAAATAACATGTCTCTAGTGGGTATAATTTTTGATAATCAAATAGTGATGAATGTATAAACAAATTAAGCTATGAGAATGTGTTCGTAGGAAAATCTTGCCAACAAGAAAAGAGGCCGTGTTGTTAAGCATTTTTATCATAAAATGCTTAAGTAGTAAATCAATTTAACAAATTAGAAACTATAATTTAGTGTAAACATAGCACAGGTTAAGTCATGCATGATTCAACTATGAAGTCACTTAAAAATACCAAATAATTTAATATAGGTTAATTAAATTTTGATCAAGAAAAATTATAGTAACACTCCGGATACCCTGTGTAAGCAACAAAAACTAAAAATACTTGAAAATCGCAATAAGAATATTGGCGATTTATTTCCTCCACTCCTAACAGATTAATAAATTTTAGTTCTGGTACGTAAAAATACACTATTGAGCATTTTTAAACAATTAGAAAGCAGTCATATTCATGCAAGCTTGAAGGACAAAATACCCAAAACAGAAATTAAGAAACTAATGTTTACATAGAAACAGTTGAGTGATCCCCCTTGAGGAAACGTTCACTGAATAAAAGTCTAATGTGAGAAGAAAAAAAAAAAAAAAAAAAAAAATTTAATAATATCAATGAAAAGCTTATATGCGAATTATGAAAGTAAATCCTGTTTTTTTTTTTTTAAATCAATAACATTACCAAATTTATAATGCAAAAGGCCCTTTCGCTAGAGGAAAGTTTAAAAGTGAGAAAGTAACTGCAGTATTTACGGTGGTGCTGAAATTTTTTCAGCCTGACCCAATTCTCAAACATTTGGGGGGGGGTTTCGAACCGACAATTTTACAACGTCCTGCATATACACGAAGAGGTTGATTTCATAGTTTAAGAACTCAATCAAAAAGGGCATGAATTTTTTATTTTATTTTTTTAAATGTGGCTTTGTTTGTGAGGAAGGCCTGAGCTTCTAAAAAGCAAGAAAAGTTTCCTGTAGAAAGTGTGTGTGTGTGAGAGAGAGAGAGTTAAACAGGATGGAGAAAGGTAAGAAGTCTATAGCTGCTGGTCATTCTATGATTAGCTATGAAGAGAAATAAATGGGATAGGGAGAGGCAACAGCTTCGAGGAGGAGTGGGACATCATATCAGCTGCAACACATGCTGCCTATTGTTTCCTGTTCAGTCACCATATGGACAGTGGAGACAGACACAGCTGTGGCAAGCAAGTAGCCCTCCCCTAGCTCTAACATTTTTAAGCATTGACAGAAACAATAGACGTCCTTTCCAATATCAGTTCAGCCAGTAAATTGAATGGCTTTCATCACTAAATAAATGATAAACTCAGAATTATGTACAGATTTGTAGGAAAAAAAAAAGAAAGAAATTAATTTTGGCAAAAATGTTTCTAAAGTAAAAACGATACTAGAAATTTTTAAATATATATTACATCATTTTTCAGCCATACAAAGGACATTCAGAAATTACCTAGCTAATCTCAATTTAAAAATTCTGAAGCTCATACTTTTCATACTTTTACCTGCAGTTTCATGTACGCAAGAGGACCACAATATTCAAAATACCTCGACCCATAAATCATTGCTAGTTAGAAGTTTTAGATTTGCGTAGCTAAATATTTTAGAAATCAAAAAATACCTTATATTAAGAGTTATTTCCCTTACATCTCAATAACACTTCAGCAAAGCTAAGGTTTGTAAAAAAAAATCGAGAAACTTGTCAAAATTAGCCTTAAGTTTTGCATAAGTGCTAAGCAAATTTATTTTCTTTTTATACATAATTCGCAGCAAACGAAGAGCAAAGTTGGATTACAAGTTTGGTTCTTTTATGCGATAGACAAAAATCAAGGCCTCGACTTTTGCTTGGGAGACTATGGGAAATAAAGTTACTGTCCTCAGCTCGCGCGCACGAGAAACCAGATTAATCTTTTTCCAAACAAATTGAATATTCCAGACATTCACCCACACGTCTAAGACGTGATTGTGCCTAACATTCAGATTTTATTTGAGAAAAGAAAATATTTAAGTTGATGGGTCTCATCCATTAAAGAAATCAATACAAAAAGTACACATGAAAAAACGTTCCTAGAACTAATATTAGCAAGTTAAATTTAAATGAAAAATAATCCCCCCCTCATTACACACGTGTTCGAAATTCGAGTCACAAAGAAAACGGATAAAAAAAAGTTGCACGAATAAAGTGTAAGAGATGGAGAATAAACAACCCGAAAAATAACTGGTTTCTATATCAGTTAATATTGATTTAAAAGCTTTTAACAGCCTAGTAGCCAGCAAGTGGACAGGCCAACAGTCCAACTGGCAGGACGAAACTGGTGGTTGTATCTACACAAAGTACGGACGATAATGACAATCATTTTTAAACAAGTAAACAAAAAATAAAAAAGATTAAACTCACCTTCCTACTGATTGGGAAAATTTGTTCGGTTCCAAACTGTAATGGTACAATAATATCACTGGGGGGAGGTGGAGGAGGTGGCTGAACTGGCGGTAAGGTTGGCACGGTAGGCACATGTATTGGAGGTTGGTTGTAAGTTGGATACCAGCATAAATACATCTCAGGAGATTAAAACTCGTTAAATCATGCTACGATGGATAAGGCCAGCCAGTATTTAGGTAGAAATCAACAAACAGGTTGTGGGCAGCACACGCACTCTGACAAAGCGCCGAGAGAGACTGACTGACTGCGAATCTGTCACCAGATCTGTCCTATTAAAGCGCACAGACTGTTAATTCCCCTCACTCATTCGTTCACAGTGAGGCAGTTGCTGCCTAGATGACACTAGCTACAAGCTTCCTAAAGTAAAACACAACAATTGCCCATTTGCATGGTAAAAGCCTACACTTCCAACAGAGGCTGTCAACCAATGGACTATAGATTAAGTAGTCTCCTATTCAAATATTTACAACACGAGATTTACAAAGCAAGACCGAACCCGTTAGGAGGCATAGGAAGAATGAATACGAGAGAAACCAAGAGAGGTTGATGAGAGAAGGGGGAAGAGTTAGCAACTAGTGTTCCCATCAAATAATTGGTCAAGCATGTTACTGGCTGACAAAAGAAAATGTCAAAGGTCATCAGTTTTGTTTCAGCAGTCACACATGGTTTGATTCCATTCAGAATCATCTAATCTAGTGAAAAGCGTCAACCGCCCTTATAAACATTTTTGAAAACATTTAGGCGGGAAAAGACAAGGGTTGGGCTTTTCGAGAGATATTAAGTCTTCCCTAACCTCTCTTCCTTCCAGCCTTTTTTATTTCACATCCACCATAGCGTACACCATGAGGGAATTTTATATTCTAAATTTAATATTCATTAATATCAAGGGAGGAGACAGTGTAAACTGAGTATGCAATATAGTCGTTGCATTTTTAAATAGTCATCATTAAGAAAAAAGGAAAAGTCCAGCAACTAATTAGGTGTAATATATGAATATCAGGTTGAAGTTGTTTGATTGATTGATCGATTTACAAAGGGAGAAAGAAGAGAAAATGAAAGTGGACGTAGTAGGTTCAGAACAGGTCTAATAAATATAAAAATGAAAAAAAGGGAAATATACACTAATTACAAAAGACTAAATGAACCTATTGAACAAATGCAAAGTCAAATTTTCCTAGAAAAATTCTGACAAAAGAATATTGGCTGGTTAACAATATTCTTCGGGGGGGGGGATGTTTTTTTTCTTCCTCTATTATCCTAGTTTAACTTTTTTTTTCTCTCTCTCCCATTTTGAACAATAATAGCGGAAATTGGCAAGCAAGCTTTAACGAACAGAGTGCATTGGACACTAATGAAATTAAAATAAAATCCATTTAGAAAAATTCACTTTTAATAGTATCAGACAATACAGAATTTAGAATGGCAAGTACTCTAGTGTAAAGGGAAAAAATATATATATTTTTTTTAACAGCATCTAATAACTAACTGAAAATCAGTGTGTGTGTGCGTATATATATAGTGTGTATATAAATAACTGATACCCCCTCCCCCCACACAAACACGGGTTTAATATGCAAGGTTTTATTTATTTTAAAATCTGAACATTTTCATATTATGCGATTCCTCTTCACCGAAACAAGTTTTATCAGAAAATTTTCTAAACTTCATAATTTTGAAAACAAAGCGAAACTTAGTAAAATGGAAAAATCAAGGAAGAGGAAAAAAAGTCCAAGTTGGATGAATTTATGATGTCTATGTATGAAAGGGTTATTGAAATTCTGGTGTTTGTAGCAATGATTTCTTTGGACGATGGGAGTACCGAAAAGTTATTGGCACAACACATTTTCATACCTAACGTTTTTTTTGTCTCACTCTTTGGAGGCTTCATGCTGAAGTAAAGAAACAGTATACCAATTTAGTTTGTATGCTTCTAAATTAAATGTTAATGGACTAGGCACTATATAGGGGGGTAGCCTAAAAAATTAAAACAACATTTAGGAAATTTGGTAAAATTTTAGTTTTTCTTTGGTTCACTTAAACCTGTCAATTATCCCATCAGCTTTTAAAACTAACTTTCATAATAGTTGTCACATTTCATATATAAAATCTAATAGTTAATATTCAAAATCCTGTTACCCTAGAATTTTATAGGGGTTGACTGAGAAAAGGCGATACAAAGAATATGAAATATTGAAAAAAAAAAAAAAAAAAAACAACTTTTTTACTGCATATTTGATGAAAGATCTACATAAATGTAATGTGCTGGTATGATAGAGTGGAGATTGATTACATAGTTCAAATTGTACAGATATGCTGTAAATAAGGTGTCAATCATGTTATTATAGCTTGCAAAAGTTACTTTTAATGACCATTTTGGAATAGATTTTTTTAAAACTGCAAGCATGGGGAGAATATTGAAGCACTTCTCAGTTGAGGAAGCCAAAATTAGGGTATTTGTTTCAAGTTGAATTTATTTGATATATACACTTAGCATAGGATAGAATGTGGAGGGAGGGATGGGTGAGAGGGAGTCCTGTTGACCTTTAAGTATTTGGATAATATAATTGAGTCCACAGAAAGAAAGACACAGCTGACAGTGCAGAGTCATAAAATAATAATAATAATAAAAAAAAAAAAAATGCAAAGTAGTAGTTGCCAGCAAACCCCACCCTTAATAGTAGCAAGAGTTAACTCCTACCATCGCTAAACTTAAATAGGAGAACTTGACTTCATCCAGCAGAGCTGCTGGGTCTGCTCACCATCCCATTCCCTGGAAGCTTCTCTCCACCCCAATTCCTGGGCTGCTTTTCTGATATTTATTCACCACTACCACCATGCTAGTGACCACTGCACTAATGATAGCAATTACAAACAATATTACGAGTTGTTAAGGTGACATTTAAAAAGAGATGCTGATTTCATTGTCTAATAGCTCCAGTGTCAGGCCAGAGCAGCTGAAATGGAACACTTGGCTGCTTTTATATGATGTGTTGACATTTTCCAATATTCTGTTGTTGATGACGGTCAGAGCAAGATAGCAGCAGTGTGGCCAACCAAATCCTAAACTATTCAGGACAAAAGACTAATTCACAGTGGCAAAGTGATATTAATGAGGCTGAGATGAAGGAAGACTAGACTTAACGGAAATTATGTATAGCCAATATACAATTGGCTCAATTGAATATCTGACTTCAAAAGTTTAGATTCAATTTAAAGTGCATAAGCATTTTCCTATTTTTATACTAAAGCTATCTTTGAAAGAAAAGTCAGGCTGTGATTATTAAAAAATGAATAAGGTTTTTCTATATCTTGTATATAAAAAAAGTTATTACTTTTATTTTTAACTTTAAAATAGATATCAATTTAAATAAAAAGAAAAATGGGGTGGGGGAGAAGAAGAAACTTAGGTCAAGGGATAGACAGATGTTTTCAGATAGATGGCTTTCAACACACAGATCAGGATATGGAACAATCCCCATCAAGTTGTTTTGGGATGTGTGAAGTGCATGTACACTTTTTTTTTTTTTTTTTTTTTAAAATCTTGTATTGCAGAAAAGTAACAGGACAGTTGTAATCTCAGAGAAAGCACTTAACATTAAGCTTTTAATTGTAAGCTATTGTTTAAGGATAGTGATACAATCTACTCGTATAACAAAATAATAGCTTCAAAAAGAATGTTCTTTCTCTCGTTAGTAAATTTATTGTAAAGAAGTGGTTAACATCCAGATACAGAAATGTCTTCATGTGATGCTTTCCAAACATAAATGTTTCCAATGTAGACAAGAAGTTTTAAGATTGCTTTCATAATATATATCCATCCATCCATCCATATTGCTTTGCTTATATTTAAAACTATGTGCATGGAGAATGATTATTTTAATAAGCTTCGTATCCTCAACAAGACAAAATCCATTGAAAGTGACAGTTTAAAATCTTCAAATATATGTACACAAATTTTTTTCTTTCTAGGGTTGTGCTTGACCTGGCCGACCCTGCAAAATCTAACCAAGTATCACCTCCCCACTTTTTTGTGAAAGCAAATTGGGACCAAGAATTAAGAATATATTAGGGAAAAAGTCAACCAGCATGATATATGATGGCAAGATTTTAAAGAGCTGAATACAAAACAGTAAATGAATGCTCAAAAGGTTACATACACAAAAAAAAAAAAAAAAAAAAAAAAAAAAAAAAAAAAAAACACCACTGCCAAGTTCATTTTCCACTAAGCAAGGGGGGGGGGGGGATAATTCATGGGTTAAGTACAAGTGATAGCTGATAGGAAATGAATATTAACAGACTTAGTGAAAGGGAGTTTTATTTATTCACTTATTTTTTTTTAAATATTTGACATAATTAAGGCATTCAGCTGTGGAGTGTGAGAAGTTTCATGTTACATGAGTAAGTCAGTAGTGTGAGAAAAGTCTCCAGAGTGACAAACTGGCCCCAGAAATTTACCATCAATGGACAGTTCGAATAATAGAAGTTTATCTTTTTTGCCATGACAAAACTGCTTATTTTATGTTTGCCTGTTAGTAACTATTCATGACATTAATCATAAATACTGAAGACTTCCATAAAATGAAGAGAGAAAGTTACCAACTAGGCAGGGTGGCATGCCTGCTGCTTTGAGGGGGGGGGATGAATGAAAAGGTCAAGAAAACTGTGTGTGTGTGTGTGTGTGCGCGCGCGCGCACGCATACACACACGTACCCCCCCCCCATGTCTGCATATAAAAACAGAGGGTAGACTGAAAACAGTAGAAAAGCAGTTTCATTTACATAGAAGAGGATTTGGTGGAAATCTTTGCATCCACCAAAGTACAAATTTTTGTGCAAAATTTAGCAAATTAAATGTTTGTGGTTGTGGGAAAAACCTAAGTCAAGCAACAAAACTGAAGTCCGAACAAACTTCACCAAATATCTATGATACACCTATACATACACAAGAGAATGAGAGCAGTTTTGACCTGACATTTATAGCAGAAAAAGGGAAGGTCAACTCAGGAAAACATATCAACTACACAATATAACCAACTCTTTCTCTTCCTACAGCTCATAACATTTTGCACAACCTTTTATTCAGAACTCAAGGAGGGATGTGACTGGAGCTACAATATTTTGTCGACAGCTGCCCATGCCTAGACAGTCCTTTGAACACAGGGACATATTGTGTGTGTGTGTGTTAGTGTGAGAGTGAGAGATCTGATACCTTGTGGAGTAAAGATCACAAATAGTGGTGGCGACAGATGCAAAGTGTTGAAAAGAACTTGTTTGCTATATGAAATTTGTCTTGGTTGAATGGTTGCATACAAACATGACATTTTATTTTGAAAAACATTTATGAATTTCCTGCTCTTCAAGCAGCTTACTCTGCAATTAATTAAAAATATCAAATTTAAAGAAACTGGTCTTTCTTCCAAATGTTACAGACCTATTCTAAAAATAAAATTTATGAAGTCATTGAAAATGAGCATATATACCGACACTTGACAAGAACCCAATATGCAGATTAGCAAATCAAAGGAACTCCCTAATTCAAATTGTTTTTGTTTTCCTTTCCTTGTTGGAGGAGAGAAACTGAATACCTCCAAATTTTATATAATGGATTTATTTGACATTTTCTCATTACTTCAAATGTACAGACCTGTAGAAACAATAAGCATGTAGGAATATATATATATATATAAGCAAAAAGTGGTGCCTACTTAAATACAGGTATCCACTAAAAATAACATTAGTGATAAAAGATCTTTGATCAAAAATAAATCCATTAACTCTTTAAAAATGGCTTTGCTTACATTTTGGAGACAAAACTGAGCAAATATAATTTGAGAACATCTGAATAGAAGAGTGGGGGGCTTGGTGCATTCCTAAATAAAAGGGGGAATAAAATCTTGCTGGACAAGGATGCTCTAAAAGCATGCTAGATCAGATAGTAGTTTTACAAAGAGGGACACAGGTTTAAATCATGCCAGAGAGCACATTTTCTTTAAGTCTTCAGGTGCACAGGCAAAAAGAAAGAAAAGCGTGTGGGGGAAACATTTGCTCAAAAAGGGGTATCCACTAACGTTTTGCATAAATGTTTATGTGCAGGTATGTTCCTTTTGAACCTGAAACTTCTGAACATGCCTAATGATGAAAATATTTTTTTTCTACACACATATTAGTGTGATGCATAAGAGCATTAATATCAAAATTAAAAGCTTAACTCCAGGCTTTGCAGAAATCAGTCATTAGGGGATATATATAAATTTCTTAAAAAGCATCATCCTCCATAAACTTTTTTTTTTTTTTTTTTAAATTATATATTGAAAAATCTTTATTATATAACACACACACATATATATATATATATATATATATATATATATATATATAATAAATATAAATAAAATAGGGAAGAATCTCTTCACAACCATGATCCATGCAAAAATATACCTAAGTTTGTAAAAAAAGAAAAAAAAAAGAAAATCATCGCTTTGAAATTCAAAAGGGGTAACAGAATTTGCTATTCTATTAGGAAATTGCCTTTTATAACATTAAGTAGGAATAGCTTATTTCAAAGCAATATCAAGGAGTCATGTTGCTGGATCTTCATTTCTGGGAGAGGAGGAAGAAAATGTGGTTAAAAAATAAAAAAATAAATGAAATTAAATTGAGGGATCGAAAGAATATTAAGTGAACATTTAACAAATTTCATTGAGAACTACAAAATTAGATCTTCTGTATAACACAGTCAAGAAGTTCTTGTGCTCTTTACAAGTTGGCTTTTAATGCAGACACGGTAATGAGATATCCACTGTTTATAAACATTTCTGAAGTTAAGAAAATTTTAACGAATTACCTTTGTTCCAGATGACAGGAAGTCCCTGAAAAATACGAAAGAAAGATTAATTCAATTGAAAAAAAAAAAAAAAGAGAGAGAGAAAGAGTGTGTGTGTGTGTGTGTGTGTGCCACCCCCCTCCGAAAACAGTTGGATGACGCAAGGGAGAGAACTCTCGTCAGTCTTTTATAAGTCAAGGGAGGTAAAATTAAAAAGAAAGAGTTATCTCCCCAATATGGCCGACTGTTCATGGAAATAACGCAAACTGCAAAGTAATGGGTGGGCGCATTTAAAATTTAACGTCTCACAATGTAGATTAAATGGAGATCAAACTATAAACCAAAAATAAATTGTTCGTCATTACAAAACGTAAAGCTTTCAAATTATTTAAATTGCTAAAAAGAATGTCACAAAACACCAACACACATAAAGAAGTGGATTTAAATGAATTTTTTTTTTTAACTACATATTTATTAATGAATGAATTGTATACAGAATTGTATTTTAAATTTATTAGGAAACCTTGTAAAAATATTTCGGTGGCGGAGCCAGTTATCTCCCCACCCCATTTCGATACATCATGAATAATTAAAAAAAAAAATAAAAAAAAAAATAACGGATTGAGGATCCCCCCCGCCCCAATATCAAATGAAAGAATCTGTCCTGAAATCTTACGAAAATAATCCGACATGGGTGTATTTTTTTTTTTTTTTTTTTTGCGTGTTTGAGTTTTCATAACTACTTAGTTTTACTGCTATTTTGTAGCAAGTTCGTTATTTTAATAAACTTTATATTCAAAATAAAAAAAAAAAATGGTTAAAGAAATTTTAGAACAAATACTAATTTGTTCTTAAATACACCACCGAAATACAGTGGTGTTTCGTACTTTTATTTTGCTGGATTTTTTGCTTGCTTTAAAGCAGCAAGAATGATACAGATAACAGCCGTAAATGTTATTTTCATTATTTTTTTTTCTTTTTTACACAATGCAGTTAATTCTTACATTTACTTAAGAAAAAAATAAAAATAAAAAAAGACTATTTGTCCGAAATGTTTTAAATTTGTTTTTTTTTTGTCTGTCTATAATGGCGTTTCGAGGAGTGAACACGGGTGTTTTAAAAGAATGTATATTTACATACAGAATAGTTGAGGCTATTAACTTGAAAATAAAAAAAATAAAAATAAAACCAAAATGTAACTTCAAAGACATTTTTATTTTTTTAGGAAGTTCGTAGCGGTACCTGTAAAAATGTTCAATAACCGAATGATACGTTTAAAAAGTGATCATTTTTTAATTGAGAAAACATTGTTCTAAGTGCCTATGTTTATTAAAATTGGGTCCCCAAAAAAAACAAAAAACACAAACCTTTTCGGAGAAAAAGATAATAGATTTAAATTTAACATTTTCCATAAGCAAAATACTTTGCTGTATTTCAAGCCGAATTTAAATCGATTCAAATCTTTTTTTGAAATCTCGAAAATCGGCCATATTGACAAATCTGTCAAGATTTGTCTATTTAAAAAATATTTTTTTAAAGTTTGGTTTTAGGGAGATTAACTGTTTTAAAGTTTAAGCTGAATTAAAACATTTTTGTTTGAAATATCGCAGAAAAGTATTTTACCTTTTTTAACAGGTGTTTTATTATGTGTTGATCGATTTATCGATAGCTTAAAGTATGGCATTTTTCAGTAATGAGCACATTTTTTTTTTTTTTAAAATTACTCAAATTTTGGGAAAATTATTCGAAGTAATCTTTTAGGTACTTTGACTTTATAGTCTTGTTAATAAATTACCAATAATTTTTTCGAAATTTACTATATAGTTACCACTCTTATTTTCTGATAATGCTGTGTATAGATTTTTGTATTTACAAAAATTGGCACACATTTAAAATACGGCGCGGGAGAGGGGAACACTAAATTGTAAAGCTTCTCAATTTATGATTAGTAGATGTAGTTTTTACCTAATGTAACCTAACCACTAAAAATACAGAATTTTAAAGATTTAAAATTTAAAAAAATATTAGGGCGGGGGGAATAAAAGTCTTGTAAAAATTATCAAATATGTGTCAATCATGCCCATAATATATCCCATTCATAAAAGCACTCAAAAGATTCAATTAAATTTTACAATTCAGATCAGATTCCCTAACTGGGACTTGATTGATAAATAACAAAAACAAACAAACGGACGGACGGAGGGAGGGGGGAGAGAGAGAACCTTAATTAAGGTCAACAACAAAACCATAAAACTCTTTTTAGCTCTAATTTTTTTAATTGTTAAACTCCTTCAAAATCAAAATTGTAGTTATTTTACAAGACTGAATTTTATTTAAAAAATTTTTCGAACAGAAGACAATGCAATTTTAAAAAGATGCCATAATGAGAATTTAGCTTTACATTCTATTAAAAACTTAGACAATTAGAATATCTATAGAATTTGAGGAAGCAGGAGGCATGAGGATATGTACTAACTGATCAACAGTAGATCCAAGACCCATCCAAGATTTTCAAACAATGAAAACTACCCACATCTGAAACAGACAGTCCTACTTAGCCATTCAGATTCCCAAAATGGCCTCTGTATTCTATATTCCCCCTCCCAACACTTCATTCCAGAGTTTAAAGAGCATGAAAGGAAAAGCAATCCCCAAAATAACTTTTTAGAAAGACCCCTCAAATTGATTTTTTTTTTTTTACTCTATCTGCAGTCTTTCAAGCATCCTTTCTTGAATATTCAGAACTGTGTTGAGTGTGTATATGTATAGTTATATATATAAAGAAAAAATAAAGGTATCAATAAGACTTCTACTTTAAATATTTATTATACAGTATCTCTTTTCTTTAGCTTCAAACTCAAATGAATCAAATACTGCTAATTCTAAGATGTGTAAACAAAAAAAACAAAACATTGAAACATTAAATTTTGTTATGCAAGCAAAATATGCAAAATGTTGGTGAAAAATTTTCAATAAACACTTCCCTCACATCTGGCCAAATATTAAAATGTTTCCCTACAGTCCTGTATAAGTTGGGTTATTTTTTTTTTTTAATAGATGTAAGTTTAAAATGGAGTCATTTTTTTTCAATAACTAATTCAACAATTTTTAAATCCTGTTTAAAAAAAACTTAGGAACTACCTGTAGATTAGATATTAGAGACAAAAAAAAAAAAAAAAAAAAACAAAAAACTTATTTGTTTAAGAGTCTAACTTAAACCATGTTTTCCGTAGTCATGTAGACAAAATAAACAAAAGGCTGAACTATGTAAGTTTTAAATAGCAATTTTAATGATTTTAAAATCAATTCCCACAAGTTGCTTAAAGAAAAAAAAAAAAGAAGAAAAAAATTCAATGTTACATATGGAAAAAGGGAGCAATACATAACCTAAACCTTAGTTAAAACCGGAATTAGATTTTGAAATTGGGAAATCAAAGACTGAAATGTGAAAGCAAGTTGAAAGCATAATTTAGAAGGAAACTTGCAAGTTTACTTGCTTTAGACACAAATTACCCTTGAAAAAACAAAACAAAAAAAAAACAAAAAACCTTTCTAAAGAAAAAACAAACTTAAATCCAAATGTCAGTTTGACATTTACTAAATAGAACAAAACCCAAAGAGAAATGAAAGTTGGAACACTGACACCAATATTCCAAATTCAGGATTGGTTGCTTACCTTATAGCTAGAGAATCATTTTTTTTTTTTTTTAAAACTGAGTTGAAACTTCAACTACTGACTGAAAACATTTTATCTCATGAAATTAAGTAGATATTTACTAATCCTTGTCTGGCACAGGGTCACGAGTTTGGAACAATTCATAAAGCTTGATCATGTTAATTTTGAGGACTAAATATTCAATTTGTACTTCCTATTAAATATCCAATGCAATACCATTTATTTCATAAATTTTCTTATCTGATTCTACACTGTATTCCAACTGTCAAAACATTTACAGTTTACTATTATGGAACCTATACACCATCTTTTGGAAATGATCTTTATTACAAAGAATAGTAAGCAGTAAATATCAAATTAAAAAAGCTTGTTATCATATTCATCACATTTGACAGCCACTGGAAGTATTCCATTTCTATACTACAGGCACATGTTGATGGATACATTGAATAAATGTTCATTTGCAAAAGGAAAAAGGAGGCTAGATTAATACTGGAGTAAAACTTAAAATCTACAGGCACATACATATATAGATGACCCAAAACCAATTACAAGACAAGTATAAATTCAATATTTTCATCTGCCTGAAAAATGTGCTTAACACAGGAAACTACTTATTGTGAACACTAAACACAGGACATCAAAATTGGAACAATTTACATTCATTGTTATGTTAACAATTTTATGCTATAAAGAAATTAACATTTTTAAATGAATCATTTGTGACCAACTGATAACATCTGCTATAATAACAGCTTTATTTGCATGTGTGCAAATTTAAATTGAAAAGAAAAAATCATGTAGAAATAAAATAAACAAAACATACCAGTTTTGACTTGCCTTGCTGCAATAGAACCCTTAAAAAGGAAATAATTGCCTTACCACCAATTACAGATAAAGTTTTGAGAACATTTATGAAGAGAACTTCATATATAAAAGTAATAAATCTTATGAAACTTATAGGGCATAATTACTGAAGGTCAGTGAAATTTTCCTAAACAATCATGCATATTCAGAACCATTGGCGGAAAAAAAAAAAAGAAAAAAAAAAAGGAGAAAATCCTTGATCCAAATCTTACACAATTTTCCTTTTTATTAGTATTATTAACGGTACTACAGTCAGTAGGCACCTGTATGAACAAATTAAGGAAATTGAGACCCCTACCTATTTCCTGTGTGCACACCTACACCCTGCAGTTTTTTTCAGAGATTTTTCTTATCTATGAATGCAGTCTATTTTCTGTATTGTGCCACTACTCTAAACATGGGAAAATTAATGCAAAAAGAACCAATAGCTGCATAGAGCAATGACAAAGAATATATATATATATATATATATATATATATATATATATATATATATATATATATCTCAAGAAGGACGCTACTTGCTAACAAACAGTAATTTTAATTTATTTGTAACAAAGTTATTTCTGATGAAAAATTGAGGACAATTTGAAATATCAAATTATATATATATATATATATATACACACACACACACTTTTGTGTCTTATTAATAATATAATCCTTTTCTAAAAAGACCACTTTATTGTGGTGTGGCAATAAGAATCATTATGTATGTATAATCCAAACTAATGCAATTTCAGCTAACATTTTCTTGGCATCTGATACAATTTTTCTTCATTGCCATGTAGAATACAAGAAAAAATATCAGTTGCAACAACCAATAAATTGAAATTCAAGAACTCTTAAGCAGCTGCATCTTATTTAACAATGAAAAGTGCTTTCCACAAATCTTAAGAAATAAAAGTGGAAGGAATAAATTGGTATCCTAAAAGCTAGCCTCTTTGATGTATTTTAAAGATTTCATTGTAATACCAGCCTAGTGAAGAAGCAACAATAGAATGGGTGCCAAGGGATTAAAGCAATAACGGACATTTCTATTTGAGAAAAGATGAGATTCTGAAACATTTTCTAACATAAACCATTTGATACATGGCGGAAGGGTATTGACAATATGGATCATTATTTA
Source organism: Acanthosepion pharaonis (assembly GCA_903632075.3). Lineage (NCBI taxonomy): Eukaryota > Metazoa > Mollusca > Cephalopoda > Sepiida > Sepiidae > Acanthosepion > Acanthosepion pharaonis. The sequence goes on along the minus strand of CAHIKZ030000849.1, from coordinate 70,939 downwards.
TCTAACTGAAATATCTATAGAGTAGAGGAGACTTCAGTAAAGGTAGCAATGAAAATAGCCATGACAGAAATGAGGTAAGAAACCAACATCAAATCAAGAATTTCTAAATAAAAACAGCCTATGTACCACTTAGTTCCTGTCAAGGGTGACAATGAGAGGAACAGATATATGCTGCTGAATGAGATAGGTTTGCCTAAATGTTCATGTTTCTTTATGCTAATATGTTTACAATGACAGTGCTTAGAGTGAGAAGTGAACGCATAGATGCATTCACATCACTTAGGAACATTAATAGTTTACAGATTCTATTTTCCATGCCGATCATAATCCTGTGGTACTCTGAACCTCTTTTTATATAATTGTTTAAATGCATGCAAGAGGCTTATAAGCAGAAAATGCTTGCCAAAAATGGCTTGGTTGCAATGATGGGGGTCTGGTGGGTATGTTTACTAGTGGAGTTAAAAGTAAAATAAGAAAAATACATTTAATAGCTTTCCAATGTGAAGCACTGATTCCATGCATTATCATATACTTGGATTTTTCATTAAGAGATCTTTATTTGGAGATTGTATCTAGATACAGTGTGATTGCCAATAACACAAGGAATAAGAGAAATTAACAGCAAAAACAATTAATCAAAATAGATGAATATTTATTTCTTCATCGCATGTAATAGCAAAATCGAGTATAATTAATAGAAATTAATTATCAGATACTCAAAAATGTACTCATGAGAGCAAAAATCTTCTTACTCAGCCAGCATTTACATTAGTTTTGAGAGTACAACTTCCCAAATGTCAACTTAAGTATATAGAATACATGTATAAAAATTCCAGTTAATATTACACATGTTTAGTGCCAATATTGGTTTATGTAGAAATTTCTAAATATATAAAATGAATTTAGTAAAAAAAAAAAAAAACAAAAAAAAACCCAAAAGCAAGTAATAAAATTAGCCATAAACAGTTAAATGGTTTTGTTTTGGTAAAGGGGGGAAAAAAAAAAAAGAAAAAAAGAAAGCTTTATATTTTGCATACAAAAATAGTGTCTTTAAGCTTACTATTTAACTCATCAGCTAAGAAATCTTTCTATAGAAAAAAGGGGAACTTTAATAAAAGTAATATTTAAATGGCCTCAATGCATGAATTATACACAATAGGAATCAAAAATTTGTAACTGAAAATATGCATTTTTGGTACTTTGCTGGTCAGTACAAATGGTTTGTTTGAAAGTAAATTTTTAAGAGTATTAAGATGTGCATAAATTAAGACTATTTCATCCACTTTCTGAATAAAAATCCTCAGACGGGCACATTTTGGAAATATTTTCAATGCCCATCCACATTTCTAATTCTTTTTTTCATACCATTTATTTACTTTTGTTAAGCCAACACCTCGAAGAGGATAGGGAAACTGGGTAGATTAAAAAAATCCAATATGAATTCCACTGCTGTTTACTCAAGACCAAAAACAAAGTTAAAGGAATATTTAGACAGCTTACAAACCATCAGGGACTTCTCAAATTGATTATTTTAAAAACTCAAGATATTCACTGCACTTTAATGTGTGTGTAAAGCTTTAATTTTAAATTTTCACAAATGTATCTGATGCAGGGCTTACTTCTCAATTTAGGCCTGAAGCTTGTTTCCACCTAGAGCATTAATATTTCAATGTGGCAGCAATCATTTTTTTCCAAGGTAGAAAATATAGCCAAGCCACAATTTAACCAATAAAATTAGTTCTAAGATTATAGATATTCCTCAATCAGACTTTGAACCATGCCACACACAGTTCAACAAAATGTTTGAATTTTTGCTGTTTAATTACAAACATATATCCTTGTGAAATTGTGGCATAAAAAGACAACTTGGTCAACAGATATGAAGACATTAATCTGATAGTCTTAAATAATTATCTGCATCTGAACTGATTATAATCCTTTGATAAATAGCTTAGGCCATGCACAATAGTTTTTTTTGTTTAGCTTTGATTGTACAAAGGAAATAAAATTGTTTCTAAATGGTTATCTTCCCTTTGAGATATATATATATATATATATATATATATATATATATATATATATATATATATATATATATAGAGACCCAATATTTTTAGTGCTACAGAGGAGAAAAGTGTAAATAAAATACAATATTACAAAGAAATTGTCATTCTTTTCAATCCCTATCTAATTGGAGTTTCTGTAATATGAACCAAATTGAAGTCCACATGCATACACACAAGTTGGTATGTTGGTATAAGATCCAACAAAACTGCCTTCCTTAAGGAAAGAAACCAAAGGCAACCATTATGACATTCAAATAGCTGACCGCTATCTAACCACAGTAAACTTAAATCTTAGATAGGAATCAAAATTCTCAAAATCTCTTGCCAGAAACATTGTGCCCAGGTTTCTGCTTCTTGTAAGAGATTTGTGATACCGTGGATATTCTATTTACTACAATTGCAGCATTAAATATTTGCATATGACCCCCACCTTGCAATTACAATGTTAATAGTAACACCAAATTAAAAAAGGAGTTCAAAAGCTAAAGTAATATATGCAGAGGTCAAATTGAGAGACCATAATGGAAAAAAAAAAAAAGGAAAAAAGGAAAAAAAAGCCACGTTTGTTACTAGAATTGCACAAGAGAAGAGTGTATATGCCATTGAGAAATTCCAATTGCACACACATATTAGTGTAGGTTTGAAACAAAATCAAGAAAACCAGTCCAAAATAACTTGCAAAACTGTTGGGCATTAAGTGGCACTTAAAATATAAATCTTTACACAAAGAAAAATGGAAAGAAATAGAAAATACACTTTTCAGCAGCTGGTAAGGATTAGTTTTCAAAGACCAATAGTCCAGTCATTTAAAAAAAAAAAAAAAAAGAATAAATAATATCACATGTCAGGTCAATGAAACAAACAATTAAGAAAAAATCTGATACTGACTACTGCCATAAATGCTAATCATTTTCTCTATACATACAATGAATCAAAGAAAAGGACAGCAATACTTGGATATCAGAAGAATTTACAACAGATGTAGGAATCCAGTTGAACAGCACATGAAAACTGCTTGTCCAGGATTATCATTGTAAAAAAAAAAAAGACATGAACCCCTCTCCTCTTCTGACATTATAGAAAGGATATTGGAACCAGATATCTGAGCTGTAATGAGTAATGGTGGAAAAGACTAATGATTGAACTCAGTTCATGGCTTATTTACTTAATGTTATATAAAGTAAATTTTTGGATTGGTAATGGAGCCTTTTGACAACCTCCAAATTGGAGTAGATAGGTTTGCCTATTGCCCAGTTCACACAGTTCCTCCACAGTCTTCTGAACAGGAGTAGAGGTTTATCATTTGTTTTCTGTTTGGGATTGGGTTTCTGGTTCCTTCTAAAGCCTACTTCAACTATACCTCCAATGTCTCCATTTGAAGTCTGAAATTTTATTCACTAATGTTTAAGTATAGAACTACCTATTATTTTACCTGCATAGCACCATAAGCTCACTTGTATCTTGAGTATCCCTTAGGCATTGTATTGATTTAACATTAGTATATAAAAAAAAAAAAACAAAAAACAAAATCCAAGCCACCACTGAACTATGCATGTAGACATTTTTTTTTTTTTTGTTACACAAATGACAAAAGCCTTTCCTCTTGCCCTATTTAGGAAGTTGTGTGGTTAAATGGCAAGCCTTATTTAACTGTGAGAGGTAAGAACTCTTCAGCAATTTTTTTATGCACTTATAAAAGTCCCATTTCTGAAGTTTTGTCCAGCAGATAAAAGTTTACACCTTTGATATTCATTAAATACAAAGGCTAGAACACCTTCATAAAGCAATCATTGAAGTCAAGTGAATTATTGAAACATGACAATTTTTGCATTTAAGTATTTAAATTAAATGATTATAGATTCAGCCAAAGGATTTTAAAAAAAGTGCCACTATTTCCATATGAACGTTTTTAAAACTTTTTTTTTCAAATGTCATCTTTTGCAAATGTGTAGCAGTAGTTCTAGTTATTTCTCTGAACAGATTGAAAATAACATGGAATATGAAAGAAGCCTCAGTAGTAACACATCTCAAGTGACAAAACATACCAACACAGATCTTACATTAAAAATTCATACTTTTAGAAGCTTGCTATACAATAAGTCTTTTTATTAATTAAAAAGCATGTCAATAATTACAGGGGAGAATGTTACTCAATGCGAGACATTTTAAAGTTCAGTTTGAAGAGTTATATCTACAACTGAAAAAAAAAAAAAAAAAAAAAAAAAGCTTTTCAATATAAATTACTAACAGCATGGCCATGCTTGAGTCAAAAATTGTACGACTCATACAGCAATTGCTATCACTCGACTTATATTTTTGCCCTGCCTTGCCTATAAAGGAGTGCCCTTTGCCAGGCTGATGTTGCTACATGCCTTACTTCTTGCCTATCTTACACTGCAAATTTTTTCTAAGCTCTATACTGAACATTAAATCTGTTACAAAAAAAAGAACTAAACAAAATGAACACAAAACGATCAGCTTTAAAAAAAAGGACTCTTAACTGGAAAAACCAAATGAAAAAAAAAAAATATTTTTCACACCCAACCCAGTTCTGTGGAATCAGAATCAACGTTGAGTTTAAGCAAGTGAATGAGCCAATTGGAGTAAAGTGCCATGCAGATTTAAATTTTTCCCACTTGTGACGAATGCAGCTACCGATTTTTTTTTTTGCATGCTAGTTAACATTTGTGTCATTCAGCTGTTGGCTCTCACTCTGGGCAGTACAAAATGGCCGCAAACTACATGAAAACTACCGTAGAAGCATGGAGAGAGAGAGAGAGAGAGAGAGAGAGAGAGAGAAAAAATATCGATTATTTCCACTATCGATGGGAGTTGGGAAATGCAAAGTTGGTCTTGGCCGTCCCACTAACTTGGAGCATGTGCAAATCCATCAAAAATTGCGGCTGTGGATTTGTTACACACACACAGCCTTTTATAGATATATCAGTGTTCATTCTTATTCTCAAACTTATTAGTTTTTGGTGTTACTAACAAAATTATGGCAAAACTAATATATTTAGGAAGAAATGCTTTTAGAACAAACACTGGCTCCAAGTTACCCTAACTTGATTTTCCAACTACAAGGCTCATTTAATACTTGAAGTGTCTGCTCCGAAGCATTTTTGTTTAATCAGCCAGGCCAGATACACATATTGAAACTCCGCCCTGTCTTTCTTGGCCAGAGGCCATTACCACACACACACACACACAGATATATAACTTCAGATAAAGCTACCATTCTTGGGACAATTCTAAAAAAAAAAAAAAAAAAAAAAAATTCCAATCAGAGCACACCTCAATTTTAGTCAAATTATTTTTTAAAGCTATCAGCAAGATGAACAGTGCAGAGAAGTAATCTTAGTTTGGTATTTGACAACCCATTATCTAAACCTTTGAAAAGCAAGTGATATTTATGACACTAATACTGATGTTACAGGTTAGCTGCAACAGAATGGACAGTGGGAAAAAGTAGCAAAGGTTAAAGTGCCTCCTGAAAACAGAGGCACATAGCTAACCAGTTGAATCAATGAGCCATAACTTATGACAGGATTATCCCTTCCCACACACACAAGAGTATAAACTATTAAGCTTGCTTTGTTCAATATCATCAGTTATAATGGCAAATCTAATTGTCTTTCATTTAATTATGTAAATACAGCTAATGGTACAACTACTAGCAGTCTTGTTTTAGATTTTATACTGTGTTCAAAATGTCTGATTAACCCATAAACCAGACATTGACACCCTTATGAGAAACTACCATTGTGGGGGAAAAAAACAGGATAAATTTGATGAATTGCATAGTGACATGAATCTTAAACTGGAGTATTAATTAAAATTATTTTCATAATTTTCATGAGTAAACCACCATAGACAATTAGTTATAGATTAAAAACAATCTGCATGACTAATATATGTAACAAGAGTGTACAGGATTCAAATTAGATAACCAAACTGGATCTAGAATTTTTCTCGTATAATTGACATTTTTATAAAAGGCTATCTGAAGGAGAACTGACTTTGCATAAAGTCCCTTTAGTTTAAACTGAAAAAAAAAAAATAAAATAAATACAGGAAGTTTCCATATTAGAGTTACATTTTTGGTAGAACACAAAACCAGGATTTTCTTTAACATCTAATTATATGAAATTCAAGGTAGCCATTTTAAATTATTTTGGAGGTGTGTGTAAGGAGAGAGAGAGAGAGAGCGGTATCTATAGCACCTGCAGGTATGGGCAGAGAAATAGTCAACCCCGAAAATAAACAGGTAAACTCAATTCAAATTCAGAGAGTCCTGTTTAATTCCCACTAATGTTCTTCAGAAAAGAGTATGAACCAAACTCCTTTCCCACTAAACAATAGCAGGGCAGACTGGGTTTATTTAGTCTTGGTAACAGGTCAAGAAAGACAACTCTGAATGCAAAACTACAGAAGGTGGCAAGAAACCATAGCACTACCCCACCACAACATCTTTGAAATAATCTGAGTGAGAAGTCACTTGAAAAGAAAAAGACATATAACTTTAATACATTTGCATGAATAAAATGGTGAACAATTAAATTTGCAGGGACAAGCAGAGAACTTGTTACATTCACAAAAATGTGGGTGCAAAGAGATTTTTAATTTTGCTCAATGGTTTTTGCCAAGTTTTTAGCGAAAGCAACTTAAAGGTTAATAGCTAAAGGAGAAATTTAAAACCAAGTCTTATCCTTAAAACTGAGCATCAATATTCCTGGCAAAATTTCATAATCAAATTAGCATAAAATCATTTTCACATGTTGGAAAGAGTGATTTGAAAGGATTATAAACAATTAAACAAACTTTTGAGATCTGTTAGTAATTGTCAATAGCAATCATTTTTTTGGTTTCTTACATAGTATTAGCATAGGCAATAAAAGGAAACTATTACAGATTAAGTATTAATAAAAACGAGCAACAAAAACAGAAGCATTTTTATTTAAAGTTTAATTATGATCTCACTGAGAGAATAAGACTTGTGTACAACAAGATCCCTTTAAGGATAAAGTAAGGATGACTTCACTCACATTGGTCAGCCTCTTCTAATTTAAATAACAAGCAAAATCTAGTCAAAAGGTTACCTTTAAGAATCAAGTATTAAGAATTGTAGGTGTAAAAAAAATCTCAAGGTCACATGGGCAGGTCCTTTCTCAGAACTCTGTAAACATGAAGGAAAAAAAAAAAAAAGTAAAAAATTCAGTTACAATATTCTACAGGCTAATTTGTCTGATTTGTACAAACTTCGATTCAATAAATGATTCTTTTAAATTTATAGAATCAATAAAATAAGTGATAGAATCTTCTGGAATTGTGAGCCTAATTTATATTGTTTGAATTTGTTTAGATAAAAAGTTTGGATTTTTTAATGGCATAAGGAAGAAGCTACATTAAAAATTAGAGGAAAGGTCAGCATATCAAACACCACTGCAACAGAAAACTTGGGCATAAAAGAAAAAGAAAAAGAAAAAAAGAAAAAGAATATTTCTGATAATTTAGTATAGCACTTAAAAATTTTGTATAAATTAAATTCCAAGCCAAGGAATAGGACTTGAAAACCAAAGATGAAAAGCAGAGCAAAATAGGTTTTTTTCTTTAAACATTGAAAATTTTGCCCATACAACATTAACAAAGATGGGACACTTAACAATTGTATTTCATTTTCTTTTTCTTCAGAGAAGAGAAAAATAAGATTAGTGTCAGGTTATCAAGGTAGTATTCATACTAGTTTGGAGGAAAGGATCAGATTCTCTATTTCAGGCAGTAATGTTAAACTAGCAGTAATGAAGACAGAGTTCTGAATAAGATAAGACCATGCCCATTAAAGCTTTCAAAGCTGATATTAAAACATTTAGCATCAGGAAGGAAACTATATCTCAAACAAGATTAACATTATGAAGACAATGTTAGGTTCTTGATGAAAAATTAAATTCAGAGTAAATATTTTACCTAATATGAAATATGTTTAAAAACTTTAAATAGTAAGACCAAAAACAATAGCAATTATTCAGTGATTATTTAAGTGTTAGTATATACTACATAAACAAATACCAAAAACAAGGCAGGATGATACAGCCTCAATAGAAGTCTATTCATTTATTTAAATGATGTACATGCATGTCCCATCTAAGTTATAAATTGAGTATAACACTTAATGCAAGTTACTTTTTCATAATGTACAGGTTTCAAAAAGCAACAATTATGCACATTTAGATAAAATATCCAGGCATACTTTTCTTCATAATTTAATTACAAGCATACATCACCCAAGAATCATACCAAGTAAATACTTGCAAGTTGTAGTTTAGATAAGTAGTCTTGTTTTAGAAATATTGTTCAAATGAACTTAACATTTGCATAGGTTTTTTAAAAAAAACAAAACATGACACTGGATACCACTTGGTGGAAATACCATCAAGGGAAATATACAAAGTTACTAAGCATTGCACTATTAGCCAAGTGCTAAATCTCTTGACAATATTGAAAAACTGTATTATGAATATATACCATGTACACTACCAACTGGACGAGAGAAAGCAATACACAATATTTTCTTTAAGAGGGTAGATAATGTCACACACAACCAAAATGTGAGTAATGAATGTTCCCAAATAAATCGTAAGTGGCAAACCTGATACAAAAAAAAAAAAAAAAAAAAAAAAAAAAAAAAAAAAAAAAAAAAAAAAAAAAAAAAAAAAAAGCCTTATAGGGCTAAACTGATAGATATGCAACTTGGCAATTATACCTGGTGCAGTTAGTAGTAGTAAGTAGAATGTATCACTTAGGGAAAGAGAGAGAGAGAAAAAGAGGTATGCATAAAATGGATATTTAAGGTTAACAAAATCAATCTTTGGTAAAGAAAAAAAAAAAAAAAAAAAAAACGCAAAACTTTTTGAAACATTCTCAAATGAATTTAGCCGAATATTAAGAGTATGAAGTGAAATAATAACAAGAGAAATTATTGGCATGTGGCAAAAGAGAAATGCTTTTACACTTTACTTATTACAAAACTGAAATAATGATACTTGAAAGGATTATGGTTTAAACAGTGATCTCCATGTTTGAATTCAAAGTTTTTTTTTTCTAGACTGGCTGTTCAAAGAGAGCATTGCTATTTAACTCATAGCTAGATGAATAGATTTTTTATGACTTACCAACCTTTTGCCACTTATTTAAAGCCAGAAAATGTTTTTAGATTAAGAATTTTTTTTCAAGATAATTTACTTATACAAATCCTACTAATTAATGCACAACTTGAGGGGAGGGAGGAGAAAAGGCAGATCCATACCTTTCCCAAGGGTATTTGCACACAAGTGAATATAATAAACCCAGCTGGAATTGGAACTGCTGTTTACCAATTCTAGTTTTATCTGTTACAACACTTGAGCTTACCACCCAAGTTAACAGTACCTGGTATTCCCAAATGGTCACCCATCTAGGTATTGACCAGGCTCAGTGTTGTTTAACTTTGGTGATTGTACAAGTATCGGTGTGTGTGTGAAAATTTTGGTAAGCCCATATGTTTAAGATTTATTATATTTACCAGCACATATCAGAAAAACAATTCAGAACTAAAATACAGGAATAAATATAAATCCACATTTTCTTGGCTTGGGATAAAAATAGATCATTTCCCTTGAAGTCATTGTGCCAAAGGAGCTATGATTAAAAAAAATAAAAGGATTTTAGAGAATGTAAAACACTTCCACAACCAGTTTTTCAATGCAAACAATCATATGAAAGACGATGACTAATCAAGTATGTTGATCAAATGTTATCTTTCTATCAAACATGTTTTTTTTTTTTTTTTTTTTGTACAATGTCATATTGGAACTGCATCATCAGAAACAATACATTTTAGAATTGAAAAACTTAGCAACTTACTAAGTCTTAGATCTCTATTATATCTGCTTCTATCTGATAAACTCTCATTTAGACAAGTAGATTTTTATATATATATATATCAGTAATGTGGGAAAGAGGAAAAACCCTGGGGATCCCATCCCCATTGCAAAAAACAATGCAAATGAAACAAGTTGAAACTTGAGCAATTTATTATGCATACATCAGAGAAACAGTTCAGTTAATGTGTATTGCTCATTTACATGTAGAACTAATTCATGCCATAAAATTAATATCTAGTTTTGCTCCCATAAAATCCACAAAGTAATCATTATAGATGAAACTCTTGCTAGTAAAGGAAGTGTCCATAACTTAATAGCAAGTTTGATTTATTCCTAAAGACAGCCGCAAAAGAGCACAATTATACTAAGCAAGCAAATCAGCATTCATCTATTCATGTAAAGACAAATTATTTTCATGACATTGCAAGCAGCAGCAGCTGAATACAATAATTCTTTAAGTGAATTAAACTATTTCTAATTTTAAATGTGTTAGAGATAAAAAAAAATACATTGACCAGGTCACACCTTTTACAATCGCTTTGATGCTGTATACAATTTTTACTTCATCTACTGAAATAGAAAGATCAACTTGAAAATTACGCCCCCCCCCCAAACCCTACAAAACTAAATATAGGCATAACTTCTAAAATGCAATTGAACTTATTAAAGCACAATACTATTAAGCCTTATGCTAGTTTTGATGTATTTTTTTTATATATATATATATATATATATTATATATATATATTATATATATATATATATATATATATATATATTATATATATATATATATATATATATATATATATATATATATATATATATATATATATATATATATATATATATATATATATATATATATATATATATATATATATATATATATATATATATATATATATATATATATATATATATATATATATATATATATATATATATATATATATATATATATATATATTATATATATATATATATTATATATATATATATATTATATATATATATATATATATATATATTATATATATATATATATATATATATATATATATATATATATATATATATATATATATATATATATAAAAAACAAACAACTTCAGTGGTACACTCAAGCATCAACTTAAAAAGATCCAAGTCATCCAGATTGGATATTTAACCAAGTTATAAGCACCAAAAGATTTTTTTTAATAAAATGCTAATAGCAAATTATAAAAATTTAAATGAAAATACAAACTTGTTAAAAACTGACTTAACAAATTTCAATGGACATTCCTCCAAAATTAATTACACATTGAAAGAACAGTTTACAAATGATTTTGGACAATTTTTCTTCAGATCTGTGACAAGAAAACTTATTGGTGTACCCAAAGATTTAGAGTTTGCAACTTATGTGTACTCTAGATAAGCACATTAACAGTAGATGTTTACCATTGTAGACATAAGCATATAACTTCTGAACTTAAGCTCAATCTTTGCAGGTGACCTAACATTGTCAAAGCATTATCACTTTAATACCAATATAAACGTTACAATACTACTGTGTAAAATGCTTCAAAAATATGTGTGTGCATGCAAGTGGGAAACAGGCTCTTGCCACTCAGCACTGACCTCAATGCCAACTTTTATATCTATATGCTGCCCGGTATGGAGCACTTTATCCATAAATATAGCATACCATAGAACTATATTTTTATATTTTAGTTCCCAACAAACAGTACTTCCACTACATTTATAACCTAAATGTAGGTTGAAGAAAGAAAAAAAAAAATTATATATATATATATATATATATATATATATATATATATATATATATATATACACACACAAAAAATTGATTTGACACAAGTGTAAAACAGATGCTCTAACATTTAAATAGTTAAACAAGTTCAAACATGAATGGCCTTCTAATCAAGTAGCAGAGATTCAACATCAGCTTGAGCAATCTCGGCCCAACAAAAAAGAAATGAAAGAATGAGAGGTTTACAGGCCGAAAGGAAACTTCAATGATTTAAGAGAAAATCATTTAGTAATTAGCAAAAGATTTTTTAGGAAATCATTTTGGCCATGAGAAACTTTAAAAATCCATAAGACATAGCTTCAAGCAACATTTTAATATATTCCATTAAGTGGTTGTTTAGTGTGTAAGAGGAGATACCCGTCTACTTGTAAAAAGAACCAATCAAAAAAATTAATAAAGCTGCTGGCATCCAAAATTAAAGAGTACAATTATTTCCAAGTCCTTCAAAGATTTAATCTAAATGAAAGTTCTGATAAGATCAAAGCTAGAAGGCTGTCACAATAATGCAAATCAAAGAAAAACCGGAGAGAGAGAGAGAGAGGAATAGTTTTATCTGTGAACACAGGCATAGAAAAAGAATGCTTAGGAATATAGTATAGTTTATTAGACATTCCATTGTTTGACAGTTGCTTTTACATGCCATGTGTTTATTTGAGAGAATTTTTCTTCAGATCCATTTGTGACTTGGCAATGCATTTCCATGGACTGTGCTGAATGAAATGCTAAGTGAAAGGGGATTAAGATAACCATGCCATTCATGTTTGACAGGACAATTAAGGGGTTACTTTGCAGGCAACATTTGGCTTGTCTTAGCATGTCACTTATTTTGGCCTTGAAAACAAAGCAAGAGAGAGAGAGAGAAAAAAAAAGACAGAGAAATCACATTAATTAAACTATTTAACACCGCATCAGTGAATAAGATTAAATGCATTGCAGAGTTTTCCTCAGCTGCAAATGAAGTGATTATAAACTGGCATTTCTTAATCAAACCCAGAATTGCTATCAGGATACTAGGGATTTTTTGAGGCATAAGGAGACTTGCCAAGGAATTTGTTTCATTTTCTACAATCATTCAGATTCAATACATTAAACACCAACAATTTGTTTTATATAACAGCAATTATCCATACCTGGAAATGCCCTCTATAGCATAAAAAGGTGTTTGCAGCATTTAAGTTTTTTTTCTTTCTCCTATACTAATCTTAATTATAAAGAATTAAATATCACTCCAGTTATATAGCAAATTATTTCCATATAAAAAAGAAAAAAAAAAAAAGCTTCCTTCTGCCACTGTTTATCTCTGGAAGAAATGTATATCTTACTCTGGATGGAACTGCACATATGGCAGTCTTAGATGTTTACATTTTTTGAAAGACTGCACACCCTCATATAGGTGGTGTACAAGACATTTTCCCTTGTTGGGATTTAATGACTGATTAATTGTTGGAGAAAAACTTATTTTGCACCTATACATACAGGATGAGAATGTTTGTTTTTTTTTGGGGGGGGGGGGTATTCACTTGGTCTGAATCCTGAAGAATCTTTTAAGCCATTATAAAAAGTGTTAAAAATGACCCCTTGATTTACGAAAGAAATACAGCATTTGATGTGATTGACAATGCTGGTAGTCAGGAGATGGAGATGTGGGTTTGGAAGTGCCAAAATGTAAACAAATGTCAATACACTCTCAAATTGCTTAATTTGAAAACTGAATTTGCCTATAACTGCATAATGCTGAGGGAAAAAGAAAAATTTCAAAGTAAACCATCCGTACAAACTTAAATATTTGGTTTAGTGTTAAATAAATAGTTAATCCTACCTGCAGCAGTAAAAGACTAGCAAAATTTCTCCAGTTTTACAGAAAGAATGAAATTATAACAGATCACCAATACACAGTAAACTAGCAAAAATTGAATGTTCTTGTTAAACTAATATTAAGTGCTTTGCAAACAGATCAAAATCAAAAAAATTACATCCAAGTAAATAAAATTATTAGAAGAGGTACTAAAAAAACTGATAGAGTTCACTGTGACATTTGAGAGTTAACTTTATTATTAAAAAGTTAGGGAGATTTCAGTGGCTTTTGAAAACTTGAGTTAAGTGCCATAACTTCAACTAAGATTTCAACAAAGGCTACATTTCAAAAACTGCGCGATCATGAGGCCAGTTTTGAGGGAAGAAAAGTTTTCACAGTATTCAACACTAGGGAAATAATGAAAAATTACTTTTAAGTTAGAACAAAGAAAGATCAAAGTTATGGTAAGAAAGGGAAAAAAGAAAATGAACAGTTTGATCACAAAGTCACTTAGTTAATTAAATACTCACTCTAAATAAGCAGGAAGTGATCAAGTTAGTATTAGATATAGGATTAAACTTATCAATGAGAAAAAGCTAGAACTTGGGGACAAATGGAAAACTCTTCTCTCTCATAAAAAACAACTACTTTCAATTGAACTTCAGACAGAATGTAGAAGAAAGATCTGACACTAAACCAAGAAGTTAAGGTTAATGGCTTTACTGAAAACAGCAGGTGGTTAAACATTTTTTTTTTAAGAGAAGAAAAAAAAACAAAACAAAAACAAACTTTATTCACTTGTGCAGGTTCTAATTTAGAAAATTAAAGCAATCACTGCAGTATAGCCAAGTCACAGGAGAAGAAGGGCACTTTATTGATTTAAAATTTAGTGGATATAGGTGGGGAAAAACACTTGAATTGGAAGTACAAATCAATTATTTTGAATACCAAGGACTGCTGTTCATAAAAATGTGACCTAATCATATACAGGAGGTGTGTGTGTGTGTGGGGGGGGAACTTTCAAAAGTAGATATACAGTAAGTATAACATAAATGTATAATTAATGTTTTGTTTTTCATTAATGTATACCTACTTTTGAATCGTGTGTGTATAAACCACACACAAGAACACATTTAGGTAGAATTCACAAGCTATTCCATATGGTGCTAAAACAAATCAGTATCTTTATAAACGGGTTTGTTACTGAAGAGCGAGTAAAGAAAGAAATAATCAATAAAGCTATTAAAATCGATGCAATCCTGACAACTGGCCCAGCAGGCTTTACATTGACAACAACCTGCTTGCTACAGATAGGCTTCAATCTTAAGATCGACACTTCTGCAATATTCACTTTATGCCAATTAAAAATCTTCAAAAGACAAATTAATGAAACATCGTTTTTAATATAAAGTAAATATTAACTGTATCAATTAAAGCTCCCAATCCATTAAGTATCCAATTAATAAAGGATGACAGGCTGAGCAATGCATTTTTTCTTTTTAAATACCTTATAATTATCTTACAAACTTCTGCAATAGTGTAACAATACATACAGATGTACATCTCAAGTCAGCAAATTAATTTAGTCTGTAATGTTGCACGGGGAGGGGGGGAATAATCTTAACGGTTTCTGGCAACTCATGACTATTTCATTTCTTTTTGTTCACCTGCTAATTAATGGCCATTAATTTGGACAGTCAAAGCCTACCAACTTCAGTTTTTCTCTTCAAATATAACCAAAACATCAAGATATCCAGCTCACCTTTTGTTAAACTCCCTGCCCACAAAGTTCTTAATTTTGTTACTATCACAGAATGTAAAAAGAAAAAAAAAAGAAAAAAAAAAAAAAACACACACACACACACAATGGATGGCATCGTTTTTACACCCCCCCTCAACTGAGGCTTATGGGCAGAATTTTTTTTTTTGCTAGTCAAATATACAATTACTCATCTGGACTCAAGATGCAATTTATTCTACATTTCTTACTGCAGCCCAGTTAAAATGCAGCTAGAATCCTTTCAGGAATTTGTGTGTGCTGCAGTGACACCACATGATTGAAAGACCTATTGACTAGACAAATTCAAACTTTTGTCATTGGATGAGTGACCCTTTGCCAGGCAATTTAGTAAGCAGGACTGCAGAAAGAATTTACCACCCTATTAATTGGCAGGCACCATTTTTACTCTATTATTTAATCTGCACCTTTTCAATCTTGGCCACCACTTATGCAGCTATTAAAAAAAAAGAAAAAAAGCCACAAGCCATACACAATGCAGAATTCCCTCCCCCATCAATCAGCAGCAAGATGTTATATTAAGGTACTTGAAATAGAATTTGATGGCCAGTGTTTTTTTTTTTTTGCAGGGTGGAGAAAAGACAAATTGGATAGAATTTTACATAGCTGATTAATGAACACTATATTCAAAATATACCAATTTACTATTTCAGAGAAAGTGTAAAATTAGTATCAATTCAACATTTAAGGCAGGCCAAATCTAGACTGGAAACAATTTTTACATTAAAATTATCATGGTCCTTAAGTTCCACAAAATCTTACAAAAACCAGATGTAGTAAGCAGCACATGCGAACATTAAGTGAAACTAGAAAGTTTACTGTAAAAAGCCAAGTAAATGTTTAACTCTTGAGAGAGGTAACATTAACAACTAACCAAATAGGGCTTTTAATATTTATTAATTGGGAAGCCTTTAAGTTAAAACATCAATTTCTAAAATCCAAATGTTCATAGAATGCCAAACATCATTTTTGAAATATGCCATTAGCTTAAATACTGCACAATGACAAAGTTGCTTTGTTCCACGTTAGTTTAAATCACATTTAGCTGACACCACGGACAAACAATAAGTTGGGATGGAAGGTAATAATTAAAATATACATTGTATACAAAAAGTTATGCTTATATAATTAAATTACACGATATTTTTTTTTTTAAAACAGGAAATACTTTCTGCTTTGCTGGGAAGAAAGAAAAAAAATAAAGAGATTTAAAGTTTAAACCTTTTTTAATTTCACATTTAAGTGAAGAGTTTTCATTTAATAAAGCTGCATTGGATGTTAATATCTTTCGCTTGATAAAAAGCAAGTAAATAAGCATAACTTTAAAAAAATGTTTTTGACAACATAAAAAAAATAAAAATAATTTGCAAAGAATGGTCCATAATTTCAACAGACTTAAAAGATTTCATATTATTGTGTAAAGATACGGGGCCGGTTTAAATGTTAGCTTAAGTGTGTGTTTGTGAACGAGTAATTTCAACAAAATATTTTATTTTTAAAGAAGTTTTGGTGTAATTGCATTCGGCAAAGTCATGTCTCTCTCAATTCTGCCACACTACCAGATATTTTTAGAAGTTGTTTGAGAGAATGACCACTTGGAAAACTATCTTTCCGAGCAAAAACCATAAAGGATGTTACGGCTATTGTCAACTTTGACATGGGTTAATCAGTTAGTGTTCAAGAATCTAAATTTAAAAAAATAAATTCCGACACTGATGCATACTCTAAAAATCCGTTATAGCGTAGCATTTGAATTATCAAAAAGAAAGCACGTGGAGTAAATGCAGTTACTACACTCAGTTGAGGGTTCAAATACGTTCTACTCTTTCCCAAACAGAAAAAATACTTTGAAATAGATTCGCCCACATAAAGTACACATCAGAAATGGACCAATCTCAAATAGAAACCGTGCTTCTATGACGTGGGTATAGGGAGACATCAATACACCGAAATGATTAATTCAATATTGATATTGAAAGCAAGATGTTACACTGAGAGTTCCCCTCTCCTCCCGAAAACAAGCAGTTGTCTGACAACGAAACAACCGTATCTGGATTGAAGATCACTAGTGCTTCCCTCGCAGGTTCCCCTCCCCTCAATCTCCAGGTTTTGATATTAAGATCTCCTCCCTCCTTATGTGTCCAATCCAATCAGCGCAGAGCAGCAAATTCTCAAATGAAAATCTTTACTACATAATTTTACTGATGCAGTCGACATCTGTTTCACCAACCATAATCGATGATATTAGTTATTAATAATAAACCAAGTGAGACGAAAAAAGTTTAAACTAAAATATAGTTACGTACGAGAGTTTTAAGTTTCATTTAAAAAAAAAAAAAAAAAAAAATGTTTTATAACAATGCATAAAAAAGTATTTTCAATTATCTGGAGTTTAGTTCAATTCTGATGGTAATCGAAAACAAAGTAAGAGCAGGAGACAAGTTAATGGCTTCTTTTTAACAGTGCGTTGCTTTTAGATAGAAAAGAAGGGGGGACACGACCGGGGGGGATAAATCGCCCCCCCCCTTAACGGCCGCTATTTTTGCGCTAAATAGGAAACTGCGTACGTGCGAGCGCACACACGATAACATGAAGAGACTTGCTTGTTAATAAAGCGCCGTCCAACAAAAGAAAAGTCAATTATAAAGTATCAAATATATGCTGTATGAACTTGTTCACCGATCTACAAGGAAAAACTCCAATAAACTGATTTTTTAATAGATAAAAATTTGAAACATTCTAAAAAGAATGAAAATACTTAAGAATTTACATTTACTTTAAAAGGTTTTTCACCCAAACACATTTTAAACTGAAACCAGTGTCCGCAGATGGACAGTTTACACACTATCTTTTCAAGGGAGATAGTTCTAATTTTTATAAATATACTTTTACGATATAAAATTAAATACCATATGTATTTAATTAAAAATTATTAAGTAGAAAAAAAAAAGTTACACAAGGCGAGGGAGAATAGCACTTTTAGAATGACAGACACCCATGTCACAAAGAAAACGAGGGTCGAGAAAAGACAGACAAAGAAGTGGTGGTGGGGGTTCTGGCAGTTCTTTATTTGCTTTTCTGATCATGACAAAAGGCGATCGACCTTTGTTCAAACATAATCCCTTCAATTTTCCAACTTAAAATTGAATTTCTCACTTCATTTCAACATCGAAGTATTTTGGGGTGGTATCATAGCAAAACAGACAACAAAACAAGACAATAAAATCTCATTGGACAAAATCGGTTCCGCACAAGAGAATTGCGCGCGCACACACTTGCTTTGTCTTTAGCAGCAATATATGGAAATTTTAAATTTATACTTTATTTTATGTCATTAGATACCAATCAGCATACAAAAGCAAGCCATCACCCACTTAAAGACTAGTTTGGAGATATTCACTGAAACAATGTCGTAAATATAATAGACACGAAGTTTGTACAAACTGGATATAATCCAACATCAAGGCTATGTCAATGGTTGCAGTAGCAGTATTAAATTTGTCAAAATTCCAAAAAGTGTTCAACTAAGCAACATTGTAGGATAAGAGAAAAAAACATTTTACACAGTCATATACAAATAAAAGTTAAATTCAGATAAACACCCATTTCATGAAACTATTGATAGACGTATCTCATTTACGTAGTTAAGTAAATATTTAGATAATTTCTTTATTTACTAATGAGGAAGAATAAGTTGGACATAAAATGGGGGATCGTTTTCCAAAGCTCTAAAACAGTAGCCATCTATGTATAAAAAGAGAAACGCACCAACTGATCTCTTCGGGATGTCTGCTAACAAAAGACATTCTATCAAAAATCATATAAAGTTGAAGAGGCCATTGCGTTTTTTTCCCCCTTTTTTTTTTTAAATAGTTACATACGCCCATGTCAGATGTTAGTCATTATAAACCTCACTGAATGAGTGATATGAAAATGAATTGATGGAAATGGATGGACCCGCTACTAAACACAGGGAGATGTAAAATAGGAAAGGGGAAGAGAATGAAACAACATGCCTCATCAGAGGAGAGGGGTCTATGAGGAAACTGGAAGGCCAACGGCTAGTGCCGCTTGAAAAGAAAAGATCCAAATGCTTAAAAAGAAAAGATTTTATTAAACCTTGAACAAAAGATGAAAGCCCTGTGGAAAGAAAATGCAATTAAGACTCTAGAAGTGTTACGCTTAAAAAAAAAAAAATACGAAAACATTTGTGACTACAAATATTTTTAAAAGGCAAAAGTTTCAAACGCTCGGCTAATACAAGCGTGTGCACACAAAATTGTATAGGCAAAAAAGAAAAAAAAAAGAAAAAAAGTTACCCTGGCCTCCATAAATTATAAACCCAATCAATGACAAGCCTAAAAAAAAACAAAACCTTAGTATGAAAAAAAAAAAAAAAAAAAATCTGTAAAAAAAAATAAATAAACCAATGATCCTAACGTTTTAAAACTGCTTTTTCCCCCCCTAGTCTCTAAAAAATCTTGGGGCGTGTTCGAAATAAAAATGTTTAAAAGTAGGTAAATGTAATTGTGGGGAGGGAGATAGAAGTGCCAAGACACGTGCTTTGCTTTTATAAAGGATGCCACTCATCGGAGAGTAGGAAGAACATTGAGAAACTAAGTTACAATTTACCACAGACTGAACTAATGTAGAAATAATTCATTAAGTCTAAAATACATAGTTGGGTTGCTTACATGAAATGATCTTTTTACTGATCACCATTTTTAGTATTTACAAATGTGTAGACTGCAATTTGAAGGAAACAACGAGGCCATAATAACGATGAAATGTATTTTTCTACTACATTTGTAATGATACAACACACCCACGTATTTTGTTATTAAAAAGAGCAGAAAATCAAACTGGAGTTGGTAATATTTTTGTTATGACGATAAAGTATTAAAATATAAATAAAACAAATGACGTTAAAGCGTGGTCATTATGGACATCAGTAACAAATTTAGAACCGTACCCACCGATCTCTTTGTTAACTGTTAAGAGAATCGAAAAGGAGGATTTTGCTTTCTTTAATGATTACCAGGAAAAAAATCGTTTAAGCTTACAAAGGTTTTAACGAATATTTAAAACAAAGAACGACTAACAGAGTGAGGAGGTTTTTTTTGGCCTACAAAATCATGTATCTAAAATAAACGTTTTTAATAATTCTTTTATTAAATACGTAAACTAAACATATTTAAAGTTACTAAAAGTAAATTTAAAAATTACTCGACAAATTATAATCATAGGGTTTGAAATATAAAGTTTAACAGACTGACAAATTTCGGTGGTTTAAAAAAATGTTTTTGAAAACACTTCATTTGAGATTTTTTTTTTTTAGAAAGCAAGGTTTAAATATTACAAAGTTATTTTAATATTTAAATGAAAATATAGGTAAAAATAAAAAGGTCTTGATTGTATTTTTTTTTTAAACATAAAAATTGGGGTGACCATAAGCGATTAAATTTATGAAAACGCGAATGTAGAAATACATATTTTTTTCAGTTTCAACTTTCAAGTGATAGAAAATAAATTAAAATCCAAGGTAAAATGTATAAAAAAAGAAGACATTTTAAAACCTTTTGACAAACTTTTATTCAAATAAAATAAAAAAAATTCATAAAGATTTAATCTTTTAGTAGATGAAAAAAAACTTTAAAAAGGAATAAACTCGAAATAGAATTACGCAGATTTTCTTTGCAAAGTCATTATAATAAAAAATAAGACGGCCTTTTCAAGCAGTGGAAAAAAAAAAGACATGCAATTAGCTTTTCAAAAACTAACCTAAAGAATCTAATTTAAAATATTAGAATATTGATGGAAAGTTAAAAAAAATTTCCATATTTAAGAATAAAATACGTCAATAAATACTTATAATTTTAGATAAACGAATTAACACGAAATGAAGAACAGAAACAGGGTAGGGAGAGATGGAAGCGCTGATTAAATAGTTTCGAGAAGCCGAGACAATAAAAACGTTTAAAAGGCGACCTAGCCATGATTGATACAAAGTAACAAGGCCGAGGGGGGAGGTAAAAAGAAGAAAAAAAATAGACATAAAAAAAACAATACGAATAGAACATCACAAAGGACACCATTCGGTGAATCTGCAAGAAAGGAAGAGCGAGGCGTTTTGGCAGTGAATTTTCAATTTGTTACTCACCCGTTCATACTTTTCAAAAACACCAAAAATGCGTCAGTCCGGTCCTCTCTCCTCAAACCACTTGCTCTTAGATGCAAATGGCGGTAAAAACGTCCCCACGCGGGTAGCCGCCGCTGACGATACCCGGATGTCACAAGTACGGTGGGAGGAGGAGGTGAGCAAAGCGACGAAGTAGGAGATAAGAGTTGTAGTAGGAGAAAGCTTGAGAAAAGGAGTAGTCACGAGAAATAAGAGAAACGAGGAGGAGGAGTAGGTGGAGTAGAGAGGACAAAGGCTTTTTACGGACGATGACGGACTTTGACGATTGAGCAAATCGAATTCTGCTGACAGCTTTATTATTTTTATTACTATTATTTTTTAAAATAGATGATGACGATTATAATGAAACTAGTAATAATAATATTTGGTTAATGCAAACAGCCACAAATAAAAAAAAGCAAATTTATTTCTTTTTTTTCATTAAAATTCCTATTTCCTCTGGTGTGTAAATTTGCTTGAATCCAGAAACCGAAATACACTCTTCGTTTCAAAAACGCATGTTAATAAAAGTATTCCGTATTTTAACCTCCTCCTGAATTTGATTAATTGTATTTTATTATTTCACTACCAAACAGTAGTTTTGCAGTTGACAGTGATGTGAGTAGGTATTCGTTGCAGTCGGTGGTTATGTCGATTTTAAAAATAAAATATTCTTTTTTTATCATTCAGAAGCCTCAAAAGTAGATTTGTATCTCCTTGTAAGCACCGGCCTGATGTTTAAATAAATTCCACTTTTATTAACGATATCTTTAGCAGTTGTCGTTGGTTTGTGTGGGAGCAGTGGAGATAAACAGCAACTGTGAGCTGAAGTTGTGTGTAACTGTGTAGTAATATAGAATTAATATCCTTTTAAAGCAAGACGTTGAATAAAATCCTTATTCCTTGTGAGTAGTTATGACCATAAATAGTTTCCACAGGTAAGACAATTAAAAAAAAAGAAAACAAAACAAGAAAAAAAGTAATGAAACAAATTCAATAAAACTTTAAAATGTTATTGGGAAGCCTTTTTGTCCTTCGTTAAAAAAAAAAAAGAAAGAAAGTAAGAGAACTCTTTTGTTTGGATTTAATTTATAAACAAATCGAGAATAAAGATATTTATTTTTTTTTAAAGAAACTATTTCTTAATAATAACTAATATTTCTAATTATATCAAGCAATAAAGATTAATTTTAAAAATCCTTCAAATAGTAATTCAGAAATAAATTATTAATTAAAATAACGAAAACATTTAGAGTAAAAAAAATCTTTTAGTAGCTTTTTTAAAAACAACTGAATATGACAAACATGCGGATTTTCAACAATTGTATTTAAAAACAAAAAAATAAATTCTAACGTGTTGTGGTTGTTAGTTTTTCAACTAATATATCTATTCTATGTATTTGGATTATATAAAGAGAAAAGTAAACGATAATGAAAATAATTCTCTAGTAAGTTGCACGTCCGAGCAAATGAGATGTTTAAGTAGTAGAGATTCACAACACACAGTTAGTATATGACCGAGAAAGTGCCCGGATGAACGAATGTAGTAGTTTCGATTTCACCGTAAACGCAGGGACGAGATCGTCCGAGTTTCTCGACTACGGATGTCTATAAGCGATATAAACTTCTTCTTCGCTCTGCATCACTCCTCCTCACTCACTCACTCACTCACTCACTCACTCCTCACTCCTCACTCAATGTGTGTGTCTCTCTCTTTTTCTCCGTCTCTCTCTTACACACACATATATATATATATATATATATATATATATATATATATATATATATATATATATATACAAGAAAGACGCTTATGCATGTATGTGTGTGTATATGAACGTGCGCGCTCACACTAAAAAGCAAACGCTCGTGCGCGCGCACACAAATAGACGCTTTCTTTTTTTTGTGACAACAATAACGTGAATGATTTATTTTCATTTCTTTCATATTGTTTTCGTCATATTCTTTGGAGAATAGATTTTTATTATTATTAATAGATTGTCCCGTTTTTAGAAATATACGTCAATGTAGGATGATATTTAAAACGTAAAATGTGTGTGTGTGTGTGAGAGAGAGAGAGAGAGAAAGAGGGGGTGCAAGCGTGTGTGTGGATATATATATAGAGAGAGAGAGATAGATAGATAGATAGATAGATATAGAAAGAAAGATCCATTGTAATAAAATATCGTTTCCTGCTAACTTATACACGTGTAAAATAATAATCGCTTCATATTCTAAATCTGGAGTAATAATGGTATCTACAATGTTGGTGTTGTATTTGCTGTTCATCATGAGGCCAGTGATATTACCATTCTTTTTTCACAGTGGTAACCCCCCAAAAAAAAACAAAAAAAAAAACGCTTATTTGTACTTAGCAATAATTGATCTTCATTATTATAATAAACTGTAAAGAACTGAATTTTTTATTCGCAAGTGAATGCTTTTTTTTTTCTGAATGTTATATTTAAAAAACAAGCTTGAATAAACCTGGACCAAGATTAAAATACATTGCTCATGCTAATTTTTTTTCTTCTTTCTTTATTATTTGCGTGAGCGCATCTGTGTGCGAGAGAGGCTAGAAAAGTCACCTCTGTAGACCACCGCGCAAGTGCAAGTGGCACTGAGTGCTCCATTACCGTCGACTTGTGCCAGACTACACTAAACTTGGTAAATATTGACTACCGAAGATTTTTAGACCAACGTAGAACGGTAGTTAGTCTCACAGGCCGTTGTTAGCGAGTTCGGATATCTCTAGATATCGCTCCCACAAAAAAACAAAACAAAAAACGTTTACATTCATTTTGTTTGTGCATGTGTGTTTTATGTTTATATGCACAAACACACACGCACACACACACACATATATATATATATAAGAACATACATGCAGACTAACTAAATAAAATAATAAAATAATGTATGTGTATGTGTGTACGTGTGTATTGCTTAGTGTTGTTACAGTATGGGGCTGACAGGGATTGTATAGAATTGCATAGGTGAGTTGATGACTAACATTTCCCAGATGGAGTTGAAAAATGTTAAAGAAGTCAAATAGAATGTTTCCTAACAATACCTTATTCGTACCCGACTCATTACCAGAATGAATAAGACATTTTATTCTACCAGACTTTTTTTTTTATTTGTCACTCAAAAAGTCTTACGATGAATTTGATATCTTTTTAGCAAAAGCGTATTTTAATTTTACAGATGATAAATAACTGAACTTGCTCCGGGTTTTATGTTTCGATCTCCGAATGTGATGCTGATCCAATAAAAAAGCAAAAAAATTTCACACATCAGTCAACAACCCATTCGACTTACAGTGTGTCTCTTAAGTTTTAAAGTTAATTTTTACAATGCCACGGATATAATTGTTAATTTTATTTCTGTAATTTTTTTAGTATTCATTCACTTTTTGGTACGAAACATGTCCTAAATGCATACCTTTTTTTAAAATGTTTGTGAAAGCAAAGTTGAGTCGTTCGTAAATGACTAATAAACTTGTAAAATAAGAAGTTAGAAGACTAAGACGGATAACGAGTACCGACGAAACAATAAAAAATATTGTATTTTCAGAGAATTTTTTAATTTCATGTTGTTTATAATTAAATCAAGTGTGTGATTTTTTTAAGAAAAAAAAAGCCTTGAGAATGAAGAAAATACTTATAACTTCAACAGTTGAAATTAAAAATGTTCATGTCGCTTTTAGTTTTGTCTATAGAGAAATAAAATGACCCTTTTAAAACTCACGCAATTAGTCGGTTGTTCTAGTGCAAAAATTATGTACTACTTCTTGTAAGTTTATAAACTGTTCTGTTTTTTGTACTGG
Organism: Acanthosepion pharaonis; assembly: GCA_903632075.3. Lineage (NCBI taxonomy): Eukaryota > Metazoa > Mollusca > Cephalopoda > Sepiida > Sepiidae > Acanthosepion > Acanthosepion pharaonis. The sequence goes on along the minus strand of CAHIKZ030000849.1, from coordinate 45,538 downwards.
GACATTTGTTAACAAATAAAACCACAATTTATTTAAAACAAACTAACAAATAAAAAAGAATGAATCAAATTAAATAATAAAACTTGTTGATTTTAATTACTTTCTTGCTAATTTGCAATTGGCAGTTAGTATTGGAATTAATTTTTTTATGAAAGACAATTTCAAGTAAACATAAAAAATATTGTTGCAAAAATAAATGTATTCCTACCAGCTGATGCGTCGTTTCCTGAATATTATGCGTTCATTAACATTGTTTCTTAACATTTTTTATTTTATTTTGATTATACCTGTCATAGTGCAGTGGTACGTGCGGTAGACTTGTTTTCAATAATTTAATGGTAAATACAAACATACATACATACATACATGCATACATACATGACAGAAACGTGGCACTTCTCATATTGTTTTCTTTGAAAATGACGGTAGATTTATTTTAAAATTTTATTTCTGTGGAATTAGTCACCGGTTCATTTTTTTATTATTTAGTCTTCTTCGTTTTCTTCTTCTTCTTCTTCTTCTTCTTCTTCTTCTTCTTCTTCTTCTTCTTCTTCTTCTTCTTATTATTATTATTATTATTATTATTATTACACATGAGAGGACAGTACGACAGCAAAATGACGATAGGGTCACTTTAAAATCTCACTTTGCCCATCGTGGCAAACCAGCCTGTTAAGGGTATATCAGGCACATGCATTACAGCCAAAGGTGACAGGTTTTGGTAGCACATAAACCTGGCAGGTGAGCCTCAGTTAAAATTGTTTTTCGGTTTGCCTTAGCTGCCTCATCCTAAAAAAACAAACAGATAAAAACAATCGCCTCTTGACACCTAGCCAACATGCTTCTACTCTAGTTTCGCTCATGCACAGTACTACTACATCACCCCCATAGGGGACACACCCGACTATTTGAGGTCAAGCAACTGACAAGCAAATCTGTCGTACTAAATGGGATGTTTACTGTAGCCAAGAACGGAATATTTAATTCACTAAGACGAAACATGTACACTTTAACATCTTTAAGAACAGAAACTACGAGAGCTATTTCTTGTGTAGTATCAGGGTATTTATCATCATCATCATCATCATCATCATCATTATTATTATTTGTGTGTGTGTTTGTGTGTGTGTGTTTCGGCAATGCGCTTAACAAAGCACAATAAACAAGACATTAAAATAGTTTAAAAAGAAGTTTATTCTTTCTGTGCGGCCCCGGTACAAAATGGTCCACGGCCCGATACCCGTTGCGCGACCCCCGGTGGTTGGGGACCCCTAGTCTAAGTAGTCTCTAAAATTTTTAGTTCCTTGAGCCTTTTCCAGAGCCTCTTTGGAACTTCCCAGTGCTCTAAAAACAATTTTTACAACTGCCATCTTAATATTCCATATTTTCTCTGAATTCTGGCAAGATCGAGATATTATTATTAATAAAAATAATCATTTAGTCTTCACACTACTAGTAACTGGTGGTTTAATCGGGATATCAAGCGAGAACAAGTCACCTCAATACTCCAACACTCTCCTCAGTATTTGGGCTGATTTAAACAATGTCATTGTCTGAATGGTTTCAATTTTTCTCCTAGTTTCCAGGTCGTCTGTTCTTTATCCAAGACTCTTCAACACCATTCTCAGCGTCCAGATAACTATTGATTATTCACACAAGTAGTAACTGGTAGCCTATACCGGTAATAAAATAACAGCAAGTCGTCTCAATATTTCAGCACCCTCCTCAGTATTCAAACTGTTTTCTCTTTTCAGTAATCCTATTCTTTGGTTGATCCCCACATTCTGTTTTCCAGTCCCACCAGTCTTTCTTGCCCGACTCTTCCAGATCGTTCCCAGTGCTCCAATAGCGACTGACATGACTGTATGTCACCTTCATGTTCTACAATTTCTTTAGCTCCCTGACATGGTCGAAATATTTATTTGTTTCAATTTCTTTTAGATAAACTTCGGGGACTTATGGAACAACGAAATCCCCAATATAACACTAATTCTTCTTTTTCTTTCTAGTTACTTGATCCAGTGTTCTAACCTGGGTTAGGTAATCATCTTGTATCTCAACGCTCTAGAGAATTTTCACTTTTTAATATAGGAAAAATTCTGTTCTGTGCATATAGTATTGGTTTGTGTAATCAAAATACAATCGCTTGCACACTTCCCAGGGAAACACCTTTCCAACTCATGCTTATTCGCGTATTCTTTCGTAAGCAATTGGCTATATTCGCTGATTATAGACTTCTCTGTCTCATCCTTTATTTCCACAGTCTGCATCTTTCTGTTTTCTAGTGTTTTTACCTCTTCTGGCCTGTATATAGTTGATTGGCAGTTAGACTTTAATAGTTCATCTTTTATTATTTATATAGGCACGAACTATGTGTAATAGACCAAGGGAACGATCGTATGATGATTGGGTATTTAAAACTGTCCAATAAGTGCCGTTCGCCAATATCATGATCATTAAGATACGCCATTAATAACATCAGTATTCAAGTCTTTTTTTTTTATATAATTGGTCACCCAATACAAGACCAAAGAGTCGCTGAATTAGGTTGTTGTAAGGGCCTAAAAGGACAAAGTAAGAAGTGCACATTTTTGAGGGTATGTGGTAGAAATAACGGTGGATCCTAGACCTTAAGAGGTTAACATTGTAGTGATCGAGGAAGCAACCTCTCGGGAGTCTGCTTTACTTAATAACATTTCCGAGGAAGAAGCTGTTCAAGCAGAACCTCCTCCTTGCCAATAGAATACGACCATAATGAGGATGAGTCCATCTTGTATATTTATAACGATTATAAACGCGGGAAATCGAATCGGAAGGCCGAATTCAAATTCTACTCGAAGGTGTTGTGTTCATTTCACTCTAATGCCCTTGCGAAAGGCATACATAAGTTCACTCCCAAATATGCTATGGGTAAAATAGTAGGGCAGACTAATTGTTATTACACTTGTTAGGACAAACACTCTAATGTAGGAAAACTTTGAATTTAAAACCTTAAAGAAAACAACGGGAACTATTTTACTAACTTATCTAAGGTGAATCATGATAATGCATATTTCTTAATGCCATGTTGCTCCAGGGTGTAGGCGGTCAGGGCTCTCCATAGCTTTCTTTTCTTTATTATCACTTGTTTGCCATAGCATCTTGAGAAAGATTGTCGAATTGTTTGCGGTTCAGAACATTTAATCTATACTGGTTGCTACTCAAAGCGAGATAACCCAGGCTCCTTTACTATTTAACCCATAGCGAGAAGATACTGATTCATACATTTCCCCAAGGTATTTGAGTGAAAGTGAACGCATCAGACTAGGTCCGAACTTGCACTCGGCTCACTGATTCTACTTCTGTGTGGATAACCGATACGCTATCCGCAAGGGGAAAGCGTGGAGAACTATGATCGCTTATAGCCTGAAGGACTAAGGACATTGAAACAGCTACAAAAAATTTTGGTATACTTATACTACAGATATCATATCCGGCAGCAAGGCCTCTGATCGGGAGACTGGAGATTTTGAGGAGTGTGGAATCACCACTTAACTGCTGTTGTTTCCAGATCCACCCTGACCCGGGTAGTAGCACCTGTTAGGGGTCCCAGTTATGGGCAAATAGTGAAAGCCCAAACAAAAATCATCGGTACATTTTTTATAATAAAATGAGCATTTTTAAAATAGATTTTTTATGCCAAAATGACAATCAATGCGACATAAAAAAGCATATAAAAATACATTTTATAGTAAAATTACCCAAATAATGATCTACGAACTAGATATCTTTAAGATACATTTACTTTGAAATGATAAATTATGTACAAAATATCTCAAGTTGGAAGAATAAAATTACGTTCAAAATCTTTAGGTTTCGTCATTAAATAATCCATAGAGGTTGATATGCCGCAAAACAAAATCAACCAACCAAGATTTGTTTTAGAAACAGTGATTTTTTTTTTAAATTCGGAACTTTTATTTAGAAATCAAAACCAATGTCATGTCTTAGAAATTAACTTGGATGTCCATCGCATTTTCTTAAAAAAAAAAATTCTAGAAAAATATGTACAGATATGGCAATATTTTTAAAGATCACAATTTATTCCTTCTTTACAATCTTAAAATATTGGAATGCTAGATTTATAAAATAAGTAAAATTCAATATTTTTAATTTAAAGAATGTCCTTTTCAGTGTGATTAAATTATGATTTTATTTGACGATGAAGCAAATAAGTGCTAATAATTATTCTACATACGCATAACGGATTTTGGAAGAGTATCCAGTACCAAAGTCTGATTTATACTACCACAGGGTATGAGATGAACTATAATACGTGGGTATTATAGTTCATATCATACCCTGTACAAGTAAAATAAATAAGGTAAAAAGTATTTAATATTGTAATTGAAAACAAAGCAAATATATTTTCAGTTAGAAGATAAAATCACACCAAGATTTACGAAGTAAGAATATTTAAAAAAAAATCATTAAAATGATAGATATTGAATGCGAGTAACCTGTGCGTGTGACTGTGTCTGTGTGTATGCCTAACTTCTTCCGAGATAGATGCAAGCGCAGATAAAAACCGGTTATATCACGAACGGCCATCCATTAGCGCAAAGTGGCGAACATCAGCGGCTCTAATCATGGTTATTGCCTTTATGACCTACTTTATAAAGGCAAGCGTCGACAAAGACAACTTATTCCAAGAGAGGAGAGAGGAGCAAGGAGAACGTTTGGATTACAATTTACCAGTGTTTAAACTGCAGCTGTCTTCTTTATATTTATTTTGGACGTCGATGCTTAGTTTTTCTTACATTTTTTTTTCTTACTTCTTCACTTCGCCGCTCTTCCTTCTCCTCCTCCTTCTTCACGATTTTCTATCTTTTTTTCATGAATGAAAAAAAAAAAAAAAAAGACTTTATTATTCTGATCTGCCTTCTTTTCTATTCTATATCTATTAAATTTTCAATTCTTTATCTATTGTTTTCTTTTTTTTTAAAAGCAAAAATTCCGAATGAAAATTTAAAAAGGAGTTAAATTCAAGGAATGATATTATTTCAATTGGTCTTATAACGACACAAGAGGTGGGTTTTACTGTGTAAGTTTTTAGACGAATTTCTTATATTTTTCATTTTCATCCTTCTCAACACAAACAAAGTATCCAACAATTTTAGCTAAAAATTCCGATTTCTCAAGTTTAATTCCTTCAATTACGATCATTTCGTATCTTATTTTCCTATATAAATTCCCAAAATTCTTGAATTTTCTACGCGGGGGGGAAAAATCTTCAAAATTACTTTTCCCAAAAAAAAAAAAAAAAAAATGGATTTCGAAGTAATTAAATAATCGATCACATATTTCGATACTAATCTCAAGTTTCAATTTTCAATATACATACACACACAGACACGATATATATATATATATATATATATATATATATATATATATATATATATATATATATATGTGTGTGTGTGTATGTATGTAGTATAATAAATATATATAGTCAAAAAAAAAAATATAAGAAGGAACTGATGCTCATTAATTTCTTTTTAATTGCCGTATACAAGGTTTAAAACTAAAAGGTTTTTTTTTTGCCATTATTTAATTTTTATTGTCAACGGGTCATGTAAATTTATTTGATCGTTTTATTCAATTTTTATGTCTCTTTTAAACAGTTTTTTTTGTTTTTGTTTTCTTTTTCATTCACATCACCGGTTAACCCCCAAAAAAAAACAAAAACGAAAAACAAACAAACAAAATAACAGACAAATACGCTTCAGCTTATATATGCACTTTCTTTTTCAAGTATCAAGCAGCTTTTTAATTCTAAGATCATTACATCTCATTCATTACTTCATCTCCTTTTTTTTTATGTATTCTAAATACTAAGATTTTATTTTCTACCAGTTCAATAGAAGTTGTAAAATATGATGACTGATAAAGAAGAATTAATATTTGAAATTTCTATTTTTACTATTCTATCGCATTTGACCGCATGTGAATGCCTAGTTTGCTAGAAGCCAATTTATTTCTCATTTGTTGCAATTTAAATACCCAACACCTTACCTTTTGTTTTCAAAGATTTTTTTTTTTAATTTCATTTTAAATACATAATAATCCCTATTTTAAATTACTGAAAACATTGTCTACTTCTTTTTCTCGATTTATGATTATTAACAAAATTTACATCGCCTCTTTCAATGAATTACAACACATAGGAAAAAAATATATTCATATTTTAAAAGCTTGAGTTTGTACTGGGCAATCTTAGTTAAACATTTTTACCTTTATGCTTTTCTATCGGACAATTTAAATATAAGGCAAATATTTTGGGTGATCATTTAGGGATAGAATCCCGCATTGGTAAGTAGTTACTAATTAAGAGACGGGGTTAATTTAAAAAGAAAAAAAAAGTATTTTTTTTCTAAACTCTAAATAGTTTAAATGAAAAGTTAAACGTCTAAATTGTTCAAGTAGTTATACTTAAACTTATTATTGATCAATTTTTTGACCTTTTGTTCTGCAAAGTTCGGGATTAGCTAAGAATTTTTGTCTGCACATCAGCAAAGGTTGTAGTTTCCCTGTATAGACTAAAACGTAACGGATCTTACATCTACAATTTATTTATTCCAATATAAAAAGACTTTCCTTTTAAGTTGTAAGACGAAGGGCATTTTGTGTACAAAATTAGGAAAAGTTCTTTCTGATTTTTCCTCTGCCAATACATCAATGTGCTTGTAAAATACATATGTGCTTGAAGTATAGCAACAGTAGAAAAAGCACTGGCTCACAGGTAAACAGGACATAAGTTGTTAGTGTAACTTTTTAACTGAAAAATAATGCATATATACATTCATATATAAATACATAAATACATACATACATACATACATACATACAAAAAAGAATTCGTTCTTAGCGTAGAAGCAGGAGATTTGTATCAATTTATACTGTCTACTAGAATATATAGTTCCTGTCATCTTTTGAAGAAGAAAAAATCTTTTTAATAGTTGGAGACAATGCGCTACCCAGAGGAACAATTTTGAAACATTCATACACGTACACGAATGTGGATCAATATGTCCATAACCTGAAACAAAGTTATGAGCTGAAAACTCCACAGCTCGATCTATGTGATTAAAAAAAGTCATCACCGAATTAAGTGCATTGACAAGGAACTTATGTAGCAAAATAGATAATGTTTGTGCAAAATAGATAACTTTTTAGTTTTTCTTATCATTGGCTTGCTGAGATAATAATTTAATGAAAATACTTTGTCATTTTCAAAGCAACGTCTCTCTCTCTGTATGCACACATACACACACACAAACACATATATATATATATTCATGAGCCTTTTACACATGCACACACACGTGTGTGTGTATATATATATATATATATATATATATATATATATATATATATATAAGGCACAACAGAATATTATGTTTTAGAGAGAACAAAAGATGCAATACAAATGAAATTTGACACAAAAGAAGGGAATGTATATTTTATTCGATACACATTCCTCGGAGTGAAAGGAGAAAGTGAGATCCGTTGGAAAACAAACCACACTGATGAGTCATATTTATTTATTTATTTGACAAATCGATGTAATTTATATTTCCAATACGCCTTGATGGTTTAATAATGGCATTCTTTTCGAACTCACAAACGCCTGCATTCCAATCACCTACACAGACCGATCCAGGGGGAATGTTCACAATTACTGGAAATAACATTTAAAATCGATCATATTTTTTTTTTATTTTTCCTCTCTTTAATTCAACTATGGTTTTGGTTACATGATGGAACGCAATTCAATTTTACTCTAGCCCCAGAGATTTAACACCTCACTCTATGAAAAGTAAAAGTTTATAGTCGGCTATAGATATATTTCTCACTACTCCGTTCTGTGCAAATGAGTTTCCAAAATTAATATTTAGAGAATGAAACCAAGTAAAAAAATATCTGTTTTAATCACGATTCTTAGACACGAAAATCGCATCGCGTTCTCGTGAAAACTTCCTAATTATTTTTTTTATATAAGAATTGAACTTGTTAAACAGATTAAAAAAAAAAATGAAACATATTAGCTGGTGAATTGCATAATGTCGCTTCTTTTCTTATTCCTATTTCAACTTATTTATATTTTTAATATCAACCTTGTTATTTAAATTGCAATAATGAAACTTAAAACACAGGTGAAAAACGGAATCTTGGAAGTATTTGATCTATTGCAACTGCATTATTATAGGTGGATTTAAAACTGTTTGATGCCACACCTCTATGAAGCTACACGAAAAGTTTTCTAAGATGAAACATGCTCGCGAAAACAAAAATAGTTTTATAGTTGCATTTTTATAAACGTATATTCATGTATATATATATATATATGTATATGCATGCATATATATGTATATATATATATATATATATATATATATATATATATATATATATATATATATATATATATATATATATATATATATATATATATATCTGTGTCCGTGAGCGTGTTTTTAGTCTATATTGACCACTTTATATATATATTATATATATTTACTTCCATCAACAAGAACATTATTTTAGTCATGATGAAGTTCTTTTAGAGAGCGAAACACGTTGCTTAGATTTTTTTTCATTCAAAACTGTTAGTGTTCTGATATATAGAAATTTATATTTTCATTTCATTTATATTCCATTTATCTCATTAATATACCATTTTATACCATATATATATATATATATATATATATATATATATATATATATATATATATATATATATATATATATATATATATATATATATATATATGTATGTAAATATATATATATATATATTATGTATATATATATATATATATATATATATATATATATATATATATAGGTAAATTTAGGCAGCATATCTTCATTCAAGTATCTTTCATTGAATAATATTGACATATTATGTCTATTTTTATAATAATCATTTGTAGTTCTGTAATTAGCTCCTTGGTGTTAAGTTGAAATTCATCAGGAAGGTAAAGTTTTTGCAAAAACCAAGTACTTTCGATCTCCTCCGATATCCTTATTGTAACTATAATCGTTGTGATGGTGATTTTGTAAAATTATTTGACACCTATTTTGATATATATATATATATATATATATATATATATATATATATATATATATATATATATATATATATATATATATATATATATATATATATATATATATATATATATATATATATATATATATATATATATATATATATATATATATATATATATATATATATATATATATATATATATATATATATATATATATATATATATATGTATATATGTATATATATATATATGATAAAATGGGATACGCTATATATATATATATATATATATATATATATATATAAAATCAAAATAGGTGCAAAATAATTACGCGTTGTAAAAAGTCAGAAATAAAAAAACAAATAACAGCGATCTATGATCGAATGAAGAAATAAATGTCTTAAATCAGTCTTATATATATATATATAATATATATATATATATATATATATATATATATATATATATATATATATATATATATATATATATATATATATATATATATATATATATGTGTGTGTATATATATATATATATATATATATATATATGTGTGTTTGTGTGTGTGCATATATATATATATGTGTTTATCCGGAAGAGAGATTAGAATGAATTACAGTACAGTACACTGATGCAAAACAGGCAGACAACATATAGATAGCATTCATTTGAATTAGTAGTAAATATATATTTTCGAAGACTGGGAAGCACTTAAGTGAGGATCGAACTCGCTTTAATAGCAAGAGTGGTTGCTAACCATTGTGCTAAAACGTGAAGACACAGGCAAGTGAATATACACTGTCTGATGGATGTCTATTATAATAAACCTCTTCATTCGATTCATTTTTGCCTCGTAGATATTTTATGGCATTTCAAGTCCAGACATTTAGAATAGTAAGAGAAATATTTACATAAATAAATCTTGTTTGCACATTTCAAACTCGAACTGTTGAACCGTTTGCTTTTTCTCTTTAATTTTTTTTTTTACTAGACAATTTTTTTTTTAACTTTGTTTATTCCACCGTCTCTCCAAAACATTTCTCTGCCACAATATTTTTTCCTTTTGTTTGTCGTCGCTGCAACTGCTTTGCTTTTACACATGTATGTATGTATTTATGTATGTATGTATGTATGTATTTATGTATGTATGTATGTATGTATGAAAAGGCAGCGCTGTTTCTTCAGAGAATGACAAGAGGAATGAATCTTCGCATGTGGTTTTAAGCTCTTTCAGTAGAGGAAATGCATTTCTGCTACTACAACTGATATGATATCTGCGGAGACTATGTAACCGAAGAATGCATTCTTTCAGCAATATAGGTATTTACATATGTAAATATTATCAACTCAAATTGCTTTAAAAAGTAGGAGAGGAGAAAGAAAAACAGTAGCCTAGACATTCAATTTCCGCTGGGATAGTGAAGAAACTGCAATCATATATCATATCTGCAACAACAACCAAATATTTGCACATAGCTTCTCCTTTAAACATTCCTTTCAACTGTTTAAAATTTTGCATTTTTTTTTATTTGATGAAAGCCTTGTCGTTTCAATAACCTGATTTGGATGTATTGTGCAACCTGATAAGTCAATGCTCATCTGGTAGAAATGTTGTTAATACGTTTGGGTGTGAATTTCTGAGCAGGCGTCTATGATTTTAATAAATCTTCCACAGCGTTGCGATCAGTACATTAAAAAAAAATCTTTTTTTCACATGCCAGTGCAGTTCAAAGGTTGAGTTATAAGTCTTGGGGGGCATAAGGTTTTTCATTTCAAAGCCTGGATCTTAATAAACGTTAAATCAATTAAGAGAAGGAAAACAGCGATGTCTTTCTATTCAGTTGGTCAGTCTCATTGAGTAATCCTTGGTTATATTTAATTAAAATATGTTAAATTACAAATTTCTATTCACTTTGGGAGTATCATCTATTATATAACCAGGGCGGCCACGGGATTATACTGCTTGAACGTCGCTGCAATTAACTCATTTAGGAGAAGGAAAACAGTCCTCCAACGTTTGTTTCTGGAATGGACTGTGAAATTTAAGTAGGAAAGCACTCGAAACCATAACATTTTAGCTGAATAATTTAACTCGAATAAGAGATTGTTTTATCCTACCAAATCTTATTTAAACTAACCTTGTAGAAACAAAATTCTAATTTCAAAATGTCAGGCCATTACATTTCAATTCTATTTGCTAGTCTACATACTTTATGGCATTTAAATTCGCGATTTTTTTTTTGTGATTACTGTCTATAATACAGTCATTCTTATGGACTAAAAATGTTCCTTTTAGCTAGCAAAGCCATATAACTATTACGCTATTTTAAAACAAGCTATTTTCCCCTGTGGTGATACACACTGCATAAGCATAGCATCTACATACTGTACTTATTGTCTGACTTGAAGTGGTAATAACATTTTTTCCGACAAGCCTTTTAGCTGCTATGCAAATATTTCTTTCTTTCTTTCTTTCTTTCTTTCTTTCTTTCTTTCTTTCTTTCTTTCTTTCTTTCTTTCACTCTGTCTTGTTCAAAATACGGATATTTCTGTCTTGTTCTATCTAAAATATATATATATATATATATATTCTATAAATAGATCTATCTATCTATCTATCTATCTATCTATCTATCTATCTATATATATATATATATATATATATATATATATATAGATCTATCTATCTATCTATCTATCTATCTATCTATATATATATATATATATATATATATATATATATATAGATAGATAGATAGATATAGTGTATTGGTGGATGTAAAAAGTCTCTTAGCTTTTTTTCTCCTTCCATTTCACTCGCTATACAAAGCCTATGGTACGGATGAAACGTACACATGGCCTCTTCGTTTGTGTTACCGCTTTCACTGTTCCCGCCATTCCAACGATGTCGACAATTATTCTTAGATTTTATGGAAAAATTGATATCACTGCGTTTGGTTATTTGAGCTGAATTATTTTGTGCGTATGTGTATGATTCCACACACACACACACACACACACACACACACACACACACACACACACACACACACACACATACATACATACATGCCTTTTTCTCTTCTCAAGCCTATGGTTAGATATCTAGGTTCTGAATAGGACATGTCTCACCACAAAAAACATTCTGTAATATTAACACACAGTTGAGCTAAAACGAACATAAAAACAAGCCTCAATTTTTAAATCTTTGCCGACTGTACATGTGCGTATAGAAAAAACAACATGCACGTTGACGTTTGCTTACAAAACACGCATGCGTAAAGACACATACGTGTGTGTGTGTGTGTGTATGAGAGAGAGAGAGAGAGAGAGAGAGAGAGAGAGAGAAAGAAAGAGTTGGGATGATAGCGGAGAGGAGTGTCATGTTGAGCAGCATGAAATCATCAAACCGAGTTCGAATTCCAGCTGAGGTCATTTATGTTCGCCTCGAATTAATGATTATTTATTTGTGGTGGTGAAGGAGGCATGAACCCACTTCTCACTACGTTCTTCTCACATTATCACATATCTAGAAAAATTGGGAGTTTATTTCCATTTCGAAGTAATACCTATTATTTTTTGGTTTTGGAAGGCACGAACCCACTTCTCATTCATTGCCAGATATCTAGAAAAATTGTTTTCACAGGTATGCCACGATATTTGATAGAGCAGAAAGAGGTTGAGTGAACATTTGAACAATTCACAATCATTCCCCCATGACTATTTAACCGGACAGTCAAGTAACAAGAGAAAACACATACACATTAAAACCATATTCAACCTAGCATCACAGGAACCAGAAGTGATTATATATATATATATATATATATATATATATATATATATATATATATATATATATATATATATATATATAACGCAGGTAAAGAATATACATATATATTACATATCATTTCAATTCTACATAAGCAAACGTTTAAAATATATATATATATATATATATATATATATATATATATATATATATATATATATATATATAACATCCAGTTAAGTGAGATTAAAAACTTCCAAAGAATTAATTTTTTGTACAATTTTCGATTAAATTAATTTCAGGATTTGAGTTACATTCAATTATTTCGTACATATAGAAAGAATTTTATTAGAAATCGCCGAGAAAATCAATAAAACATGCCTAAAAATGCTTATTACTTTATTCATTTCAATTAAGTTACTAAATTTAATTCCAACGGAGGTTGTTAAAAATGAATTTCTGTCACAAGTAATCAACCGATATCGAGGCCGATTCTTCTCCTTAGAGGAACATCCTAGCATTAGAAAGATGGAACTGAGAATAGTTGTTGAGAAGCCTTAGGAGTAGAAATTTTGGTATAAGATTTAAGTTACCGTTGCCGAGTAAATGAATCTCGACATTAGTTACTGACAAAAGTACATCATACATTGCAGTCATAGTTTAATATTTCGTTTTACCTGAAAAGTTAGCTACATCACTGAGAATATAAAGTACAAGACTTCAAATCTCTTTTTTTTGTTCGAGCAGTATGCACGTTGATAAACGTTCAGTCTATAAAAAAATGTTGAAAAAGAGAAATCTGAGGTTTAAATTTAAATACTGTTTTGCTAGAAGTTGACTGACATAGACAAAAAAAACAAAACAAAAAAACAGTTTCAATTCAAAGTCGTCTGCCTTTTCCTTAACGATTCGTTAAATCCCGTGTTAAATCCCGTGTTAATACTTACAAACTTAAATACATAGGAGAGACCACTTCCGGAATATTACTACTCGACAAAAGTTTACTTATTTTCACTGTTTAGTGTTTCAAAATCTCGCCCTGTTTTTAAAGTTACCGGAGAAAACACATGGGCAATTGTAATCCATTAGCAAGGTATATAGAGTTCTTCCGTATCTATCCCAGTCCCTTTTTTTTCTCTATCTATCTATCTATCTATCTATCTATCTATCTATCTATCTATCTATCTATCTATCTATCTATCTGATTTTGCTAATAGCTATATATCTGTCCGTCGCTGTTTGTTCATATCTATTTGGTGAGAAACGCAGCTCCTGGTTTGGGACTGTCCGCTTTATTTTTTGTATTTTTTTAATGAGTAATTGTGACGTGGCCTCGAATTCTGCATGTGGGCAAATCAATTTTGTAACTTGATATCTGGTAAAATAAGTAATCACTAAGTATTTAACTATGTAAACTACAAAAACTAACTTATAAAAATATGTATTATTTCATTTCACTGTTCACATATAAACAATGAGGTGTTGCTGAAAAGTTCGCAGCCCGACACACACTTCTTAAAAAAATATGATCATATGAGTAGACATTAGATTTCTTTTTTTCGGAATATTTCTTGGTCGGATTTCGAACTTTTCAGTACCGACTGGTAGTATTTGCGTATATATTCATATATTGAATAGGATAGTTCTCTATATGCAATTTTGAGAGCAATTTGTGTACTTGTGTGATATATATATATATATATATATATATATATATATATATATACAATAAAAAATTAAACTGGTAAATAAATGACAAGATGGAAACGATGCCATGTTTGACATTTTGTTTATACTTTCGCCCTTTCTCCCTGATGAGGTCGAAATCGGTGCATATATTTTTCCCATTTTTGTCAACTATATCTATCTATCTATCTATCTATCTATCTATATATATATATATATATATATATATATATATATATATATATATATCGGAACCGTTCATTCATATCGTGATATTATATGTTTATACGACATATCTGTCTTATTCAAAGCTAGATTATTTCTGCATTGTTCATATTCATTGAGTTCAGTGATCCATTGTCAGAAATCTAACCTTCCCAGCCCTCGTATTCTAATGTCTAAAACTGTCAGTATCCAGTTCCTTTGGGTTTTGCTTTCAGGATGGTTGCAAAAAAAAAAAAAAAAAGAAATTACCGTTATTATTAGTACATGTGTCGTAGTCATTGGATAGAGATTTAGTCAGGCTTTCTGATGAAAGGCGCATAATTACGGAATAGATTTGCTGTTTCTTTTATTTTATGAAAACAAATTCTACAGAGAGTAAATATCTTTGCCCAGCCACGTTTTCTTCTCTTTCTGTGTTTATCTACTCTTTCACACACACACACACACACACACACACTAATCAATAAATCAAGAAAAATTTAAGTAACTTATCTGGTGATCGAATCAAAAGTTTCATTTGGAAACGCTCACCAGGGGCAGATGGCTAATAAATTCAACTAATCTTGATTTATTGAATATATATATATATATATATATATATATATATATATATATATATATATATATATGTATGTGTGTGTATGTCTCTATCTCTCTCTCTCTCTATATATATATATATATATATATATATATATATATATATAGAACTTTTGAACTTGATTTATTCAATATTATATTACTA